>JACXGI010004071.1:0-11547 GCA_016801175.1 Esox masquinongy
ACCACCACCACCACCACCAGGTACTAGATATCACTACCACCATCAGGATGGAGATATCATTCCTACTACTACTACCACGTACTAGATATCACTACTACTACCACGAGGTACTAGATATCACTACTACTACTACCACCAGGTACTAGATATCACTACTACCATCACCAGGTACTAGATATCACTACTACTACTACCACCAGGTACTAGATATCACTACTACTACTACCACCACCAGGTACTAGATATCACTACTACTACTACCACCAGGTAATAGATATCACTACTACTACTACCACCAGGTACTAGATATCACAACTACTACTACCACCAGGTACTAGATATCGCTACTACTATTACTAGGTACTGGATATTACTATTACTACCACCAGGTACTAGATATCACTATTACTACCAGGTACTAGATAACACTACTACTACAAGGTAGAAGAAAAAGACAGATAGTAAAAAAAGAGGATGTACTTACTAATGAAGAATGGTTTAAGGACCACTAAGGATGATGGCAAGAAAAGAGAGAGGTGCAACTGAAATTGTTTTTATAAATGATGCCACACCTTTGACAGACTGAGATCAACATGTCCCTCCATCGATGGGCTTAGCTCACCTTACTTGTGAATCTGGAACTCTTTACAGAGGGGAAGAGGGAGAAAAGAAAAAAAGAGAGAAAGATGGAGAGATATAAAAAGACACCTCAGGCAAATCTTTGAATCTCTCAAAAGCCCGCGGGAAGAAAAAAAAAGAGAAAGGGAGGGATGTTCTTAGGTGTCTGGAAGAATCAGTCAACACGATAGATTCCCTGCCACGGCACGACTTCAAAAACAATCCTTTGGAATAAAGTCTGGCCTCTTCTCAAATGTGATTTTAAAACGGGGGCCAGGGAAGAAAGGAAGAAAGAGAGGAAGAAAGGAAGGGAGAGACATTTAGGGATTTGAAACAGCCAAGGTCACAGGCTAATGAATTGGGGAGAGAGAGAACATCTTCATCTCCCTGGTGGAAGCAGAGAAGAGGGATGACGGATTGGAGCAGAAATAGCCTCAATCTGAGAATGAAGAGAGAAAAGAGGGATGGACGAAGAGAGGAAAAGAGAGGGGGGGTATCTCCCTCCATCCCTCCCACACACCCTCCCTCTATCTCCCGTTCATTCCTTACTCCCCTCTCTTCCCTCCTCCCATCTCCCCTCCCTGCTCTCCTCCATGTTCCCCCTCCCTCCTCATGCTCCATTCTGTTTCTGTCTGCCTCCAGCGATCTGTTAGCGTTGTAAACCCACATGAGTACAGGACACTGGGAGCTTCGCCGCCACGCCGTTTCCTCTTGAGCTAAATAATTACGTTGCTGTGGCGAGGTAGACAAGGAGTCATTCTGCAGTACCTCCAGGCTTGGTGTTGTACAGTAATGTACACCATGTTGCCATTGGAGGTGATTTGTCCCACCTAAGATGAAGACCTCACCTGCCCCCGAGAGGGAAATAATCAGGCCCTGGATCGTATTAGATCACCCTCACTGGGGATGTTCCAGGTGATCGATGTTGCAGTCGCGCTGCACAGATCTTCCAGTGCCCAAAGAAGGGTTCGACGTCTCCCGGACCAAGGACACACTCCAAATGTCCCCCTACACCCTTTGTAGTGTCCTATTTCAGACCTGAGTCCTATGGGCCCCTGGGAGAAGTAGCACACTTCTCATTTAGTGACACGGGGGGTGCAGCCTGCGACTGCAATGGACGCAACCGGGAACGCCAGCACGGATAGTGGGCGTTGGGCTGTCTGTCGTCGGATGGTTCTTCTGGTACTGCCAAAGGGCCGTCTTCCATCTGGCACTGTCCCTGTACACCAGTGGACGCCCTTACCTTCCATCTGGCACTGCCCCAGTACACCAGTGGACGCCCTTACCTTCCTGTCAACGACAAGCGCTCACGGAGATTAGAACACGCACCGAACTCCCAGCACACTCAGCACAAAATGTTTCGGACGTGGCTAGCCAAGAGGCACCTTTTGGGGGCGGCCCAACCCGTTTGGAACGTCGACAAGGCATAGGTGGCATACTGAGACAAAGCATGTAATGCTGGTTCTTACTGTAGAACACGGAGAACATTGTCAGTCGATCTCTTGGATTGTTCGTTATAGAGACCTGTGAGCCCTGGTGGAAAAATAGTGAACTGTTTAGAAAATTTGGTAACAGCTGGGACGAGGCCCAGATCTCTGTGGTATTGATGGTGGATGGATGGCGAGATATCCGGCCTCTGTCTGCCACTGGCAAACCTGGCAGTAACAGATGCATATTAGCTCAATCACACCAGGGCCTCAGGGTAGGGACAGAAAGGGGGATGAATGGAGGGAGAGAGAAGGAGGGCACGGGGGGGGGGCAGACAGAGACAGAAGAGAGAGGCGAGAGAGAGAGAGGGATGGATGGATGGAGAGTACCCCCCACCGTGTTCATTGATCCGAAGCCGGGAAAAGTCAAAGCACAAGAGGAGGGACAGGAACTTGGCAAAAGAGAGGGCCATGGTTGATGACTGTCACGACTGCCTGCCCGCGACTCTGTGTGTGTGTGTGTGTGTGTGTGTGTGTGTGTGTTTATATCAGGGCTGCGATAGAAAAAAGGGGAGAGGAAAGTGGGGTAGAACAGACAGGAAGACGGAGGGCAGAGAGAGAGAAATTTGGGCGAGAAGGAAAGGCGCGTGTGGCAGAGGGAGATTGACTGATAGAGGGAGACAGCAGAGAGAACAAGAATATAAAAAGAGAGAGAAAAGTGAGAGGAGGAGGGAAGAGAGAGGGAGAGAGAGATGCTAGCCTAGCGGTCTCGCTACATCGGCCCGATGACATATTTTCAGTACATGCGGCAGGAATATCATCTGTCTAATGTAAATGAATGCTAAGTGAAATTGTGTGCTTAGGCAGTCGTCCCCCGACAGGGCCGTATAGATCATCTCCCAATCATGAACCCTCTCCTCTCTGCTCCTCCTCTCCACTCCCAGACACCACAGATATATATATGCCTGCCAGGCCAGAATAGAATAGACAGTAGACATCCCTAGACGATTCTAGAATGTTCTGGTCACAGAAAAAAACATCTTGGTGCTTTGGGACTAGAAGGTTCCAGAATATTCTGGTCACAGAAAAAAATCAACTCCTTGCTTTGGGACTAGAAGGTTCTAGAATATTCTGGTCACAGAAAAAACATCTCCTTGCTTTGGGACTAGAAGGTTCTAGAAAATACTGGTCACAGAAAAACATCACCAACATCTCAAATCATGCAGTAAAGAGGTTAAAGGAACTCAACTCAAACAATGGAAATGTCATGGAAACGTGGCAGAAAGATTACAAATCTCCTGATTGCCCCCATCAACATTAGCCTCTACTTAGGCTGTAAATTGTATGTGTATTTCACCCAATGTTGAAATTTTGGTCAGGTTACAATGAATAAATCATGACAGATTTTACAAATATGTTTTTTGACCATGTGCCAAAGACCTTCATCCATCCCACCTACGAGTCCTCCTTCACAGAATCATTACTTTTGGACTACGATGACTGTGGAATACACTGATCAAGGAAGAATCAGCTTGCTGCCTTATTACTAGAATGTTCCATCTGACATTTTGGTTGTCTATTCCTCGGGTCTACTATAAACTAAATGGACGATGTGGGAGAAGTAAAATCTTGTTAGGGCTTCATCTTGAACTTATGTTATCTAGGACTTTTCATCTTGGGTTTGCAAAAGCCACATTATCCATCATTACTTAGCAGCGCTCGCTTGCTACAGCATTGCACTACCAGTTACTACAGAGAACCTTCCAAATAGGTTTCAGTCCAAACCGACTTGTTAGTATATCGTGTCTTTGCATATTTGAGAATCCCCGCTCCACGTTCTGAGCCTCCTTGACCCTTAACCCTCACCTATCCCACAGTGCCCTCTCTTCTCCCACTCTCCTGCTCACCCGTCTCTGTCTCACCTCCTCACCCGTCCTCCACCATCTCCTCAACACTATCTGCCCCCATTCACCCCATGTGGGGAGCCCAGCTGTCTCCAAGCAACAGGGTGACATTGCACCTTTTATGGATGGCCACCTCTATGCACTGGCAGCAATGACAGGTCGCTGCTCTCTCACTCCTCTCTATCTCTCTTTCTCTCTTTCCATCTCTCCATTAAATTTCAATTTTGTGGGCTTTCTCTCTTTTTTTCCTCTTTCCTTCACTTCTTACCTCCTGCCACCCTTACCATCTCATATATTCTCTCTCTTCAATTTGAATTTAATTATATATACAAGTTTGAAAAGGACAAAACACCCTAGCATCAAGCATTATTGACACTGTGTATTAATGACATGGGAAAATTAATTAAGGGATCAATATCGGTCTACAAGGTTGTTCATGCTCCACTGTTGGCCTTTTCTCATGGCTACTGGTTTCAAATCTACCCGCTGTGATTCCAGTCATAAACACACAGTCATACATTTGACAGGTTATGAAGTGCAGCTCCGTTTCCACCTCATTTTGTCTGCAGTGAGCCCATGGCTTGTCTCCTCTCGAGAGCCATGTCCATAGCAGGTCTCTCTCTCTCTCTCTCTCGATATAGTGTTCCTGTAATCACTGAGCCAGCCAGATCAGGTGTGTGGATTAGGGTTGTGAGTGCAGCCGTAATGACTTATAGAGTAACACAATCAATGGACTGAACCAGGCTGCTGTGATCAGGATGACAGGCCTGTAAAACCACAGAGTCCCACTGGCAGTGATGGACCTTCATGGTGCATGTGAGGATGTCCCACACGCAGCCAGCGATCCAGACCATCCTGATGGTCTGTCCGAGACAAGCATCTTCCCTAAGCTCGTCTTTTTCTCTCAGCTAGCTCTCCCTCCTCCCTCTCCCGGTTTCCTTTATCCCTCTTCTCTCACTCTGCTCTTCCATCTCAACCCACCGTCTCTTTATCTCTCACCCCATCCAACCGCACACAATCCCTAATCAGGCCCGCAAAGAGTTGACCCGTCACTCGAGGATGACAGTAAAGCGCGCGCGCACACGTCTGTTTGTCTGTCTGTCTGTCTGTGTCTATCCCGTCTTCAAAGGAAGTGGCTGCGGCACAGAGGTAATCAGCCAGACGAGATCAGAGCACTGCTGACAAGCGTGACGGCTGACAATACCCAAGCAGATGCAACTCCATTCTCCCTCTCTCCCATTCGCACTGCCTCCATCAACCCGTCCAATTCTCTCTTTCCACCCTCTCATTCTCTAACTCTCTCTCCCACTCAGTTCTCTCCCCCGCTCTGACATCTATTTCTCTAACTCTCCCTATCGTCTTATTCTCCCCCCTTCTTTCTACCAGCTTATTCTGTCCTGCTCTCTCCCGCATCATTTTTTATAACTCTCACATTTGTGGTATTCTCTAACTGTATCTCACATCCAATTCCCTCCCTCTCTGCCATCTCATTCTCAGCTCTCTCCCTCATTCGCTCATTCACTCATCCTCTGTCACCAGTTTCTCACTCTCTCTCCATCTTCAATATCCCTCTTTCCCATCTTTCAATTTCTCTCTCAATGCTCACAGTCACATACTGAGTGATGGTCTACTTTACCAATAGATGTTTACTGGCAATCACCTAGCTACAAAACAAACACAAACACACAAATGCACAGACACACACACACACACACACACACACACACACACACACTGAGCCCAGCCTCCCTGGGGGGATGGAGAATAAAGTCTCATTGCTTTCCAACGGGTTGCAGTAAAAACATGTCGTTTACAATTGATCCAGTAGGAACTATTCTGTGCTGGTGAAACTTTCTTAAAGCTATGTCCAGAGGATAAAATGTATCTCTAGCTAGCAATCTAACTGTCTCAGAGATGGGAATAATGTAATATGGAGTTATTCATTGTTGAATGTAACCCAATTTAACAAAACAATTTTCTACATAGGACAGGTTATCCCACTAAATTCAGCCCAAGCGCTGACTGACATAATCCATTGAAGTCTTTTAGAACCCCAGGGTTACACCAATGGATCTAAAGGACTCTTTTGCCACAATCAATGTCGATGTACATGAGTCAACTCTCAGAAAAAGACAGCACAAACTTGGCCTACATGTTTGTGTGAATATCAAAACATGACTGGTGTTTGCTAGAGAAATACCTGGGTAAAGACCAAAACTACTGGATGTGCTCTGGACAGATAAGTCAAAGGTATTAAGGACAGATAAGTCAAAGAGTTGTTTGGCCGCAATGCCAGACACCATGTTTGGTGAAAACATAATATTGCCTACGAACAGAAGAACCTCGTACCAACCGTAAGGCATGGAGGTGGTGGCATTATGGTTTGGGGCTGCTTTGCTGCCTCAGGGTCTGGCCAACATGTGTCAACTGTGAATTCCATATTGTACCAGAGAATTCTAGTGGAGAATGTGAGACCATCTGTCAAACAGCTGAAGCTGAACCGAAAAAAAAAGAAAGAAAATGTACTTTCCAGTGGGTGTATTTATTCTTATATTCATATATGACTGTAGTTGTTTTGTTGTTTTGTTCGTTGTTCTTTATGATACTATATGTTGTATTGTGTACCTACAGTATACAGTAAAACATACAGTATTGTGCCCTTGAGAAATACCTGCATCATTCAACCAAGGCCTTGGCTATAATAGCATGCAGCCGGATAAATGGCTAACATTTGAGCTCGTTATGAGGAGCTTTATGTAAGTCACCTTGACTGGCAGTGAGTATACAGATGTACCAACTGAGTGGAGAGGTAACGACCTGGGCTGAAGGGAAGTGTTGTACTGTAAATGAATGCTTTGACACATCGTTAATAAATCCTATGGAATGCTAGGTCCGTATCAATGGATCTGAGGCACAGTGGACTACATTGACTAGCAGGAAATTGAATGGAACAGACACAGCCTAACTGATGCAAAATTCCAATGGCTCCAAATCGAATAGATACAAAATCTGCAAAATCCCCTTTATTGCATTTGGAATCCGACAAAAAAAATTGTCGCTGACTTGTCCATGAACTGATGCTTCAACATTGTCTTAATGAATGGTTTGACTAGCCAGGAGCATCATTCACTGCACAGTTACAAGCCGGCTATACAGTAGTTAATGGCAGACAAACGAGGCATAGCACAAATTGACAGATTCAGTAAACAATTAGCACCTAAAGCTTCTTTCATGGTACATTCCCCAGCAGCCTAGGAGCCAGATTAACCTTAGTACTGAACTAGGGATTTTCCATGATTTCAACTCTCCTGAATCCATTTGGAGTTGTTGCCATGACAAAGGCCCGTAGATACAGCTGGATATGACAGAATTGGTAATGGTAGAAAAAGTGGGGACAAGGGGACTATAAATAGCCTGGCTGACACCTGAGTCGAGGTCCTCCGATCCTGACTAGAAATGCTGTTTTTATATTGTTTGCAAGAGGCGTTGATAAAGAAGGGAATATGCACGGCTGATTGGATATCCCTTTTCAAATTCAATTAATCATAATCTATATGTTTTTCTAAAGCACTACAAAACTGTTCACTTCCAAAATCTCTGGTGTAGCGTAATGATTAGAAAGCTTGCAGAGTTGCGCATGTAAATAGCTAGTCAACAGGAACCAATCAAAACACTCACACATTTTCTGAGCAAATATTGCAGTTCCAACAGGCTCCTGTCCAGACCGGTGAGTCACAGCTCTCGCTGCGCTATCAAGAACGTGAGTCGCGTCAACCAGGCTAGGATATAAATACTTTTTATGAAATAAAAATGTCTGTCTTGCAAAGCTTCACATACAGATGCAGAACAAAAACATCAAACCACCAGCACCAGTACAATGCCTTTCATGTTGGTGGGGAGAATCGATATGGGAGGAGGAGTGTTAGGAGAAGGAGGAGGAAGCAGAAGAAGATGAAGAAACCTCGGCGGCCATCCTTAATTTGGTAGGGACCCGAGCTGCCGTTCACACCGACCAGTAGAATATCTGGAACACATCAAAGGGACTGCTCCTGTGATTTATTTTTGTCCTTTTGATTCCTTACAGTTTTCTTAAAGAAAAACTTTGTCAGAGAATTGAGAAAGGGGTGAGGAATCCCCCAGCTAAAAAGGTGAAAAAGTTCTTGTTGTGCCCTTTAGCAATGTACTTAACCCAAATTGCCCGTGGAAGTTGCTCTGGATTATAGCATACACTGAAGTATAAGAAGTAAGAGAGTTCAGTTGTGCCATCACCCCCCTCCAATCCCCCTTACCCATACACAAACACACACATACACAAGCCCTCGACATCACACTATGTATGGGAGGGGTGGGTCTTTTTTGTTCTGTTTTTATTTGGGGTTTTTTTGGGTCATGAATGTCTTTTACTTTTATCTTTATGTACTTCAATTTATTCAAAGGGAAAGAACACACCAAGTAATATATATTTTATAAAAAATATATACTTCTTTTATTGATTTTTGGCTTGTGTTTTCATATTTGGAGTTGGTAGGAAAAACTCTTGCCAAGGTTCTTCCAACATCTACAAAAAAACTCTGATTGAAAAGATAATTTCAAATTCTTTCTTCCTGACCTTGATAAATCTACAATGGAAACATGTTTTGGTATTCAGCAATTTGCATTTTGTTTAGCAATGCCTTTTATTTCTGAGACTGACATTTTTGGTCATATAGTCTTCACTGGTTAACAAAGACATAAAATGTGACAGTGGTGTCATCAAAGCCTTTAGGGAATATTTTAAAAGTAGTGCAACACGCAAACAAATCCAAACCATTTTCTTTTATCGCTGAAATATTCTCAGGTCATTGCAGAGGTGACGAGCAGAAGAATCCCAGATGTGGAGAATTACCAAAGCGAACAAGAACCAAGACACAGAACAAATGGCCACACAAACATGGCCAACACACCTCAGGAAGACATTTTGAATTATAACCTCATAAAGAGAAACGACCCTGGTTGGTGCAAACAGACTGTGAATATGGGGTGGGCGGGGTCTTAGCCTTATTGAGTACATGGACATCAGCCAGACCAATGTGCTCTGACATTTCAATCCTGATGCTTCACTACAGAGAACAAGCCTTGATTAGATTGAATCTAAGGTCATGTCCAATCAAAAAAGCAACATCCGGAAACGATATGCGATTATTGAAATCTACCATTAGTCTTTGAATGGATCTCCAGTTATATTCAATTTTGGATGACAGCAGACATGGTTGGGGTGATTAAATTAACAGAGAAAATGTAACAGAGAAAAAGAATTATGAACTAATGACCCAGAAACATGATCCAGATCATTAGACCTGTCAGAACCTGGTTTAAAGTAGACTTGGTTAGGTCAGGACATGATTTTGTTTGTCCGGGACATGTTAGAACGGGACGGGATTTTGTCTGGACGTGGTTTGGCAGGGAACTGGTTTGGCCGGTTTGGTAGTCATTAGAAAGCAGAAAATGTGATCAGTTATCTAACCTTAACCTTACCAGTAAGAAACACTTTGTTGCCAAACCTAAATCCAACTTTGATTTTGTTAAACCCCCTACAACAGACTACTTTTCTGTGTAAGCTGCCTGACAATATGGAAACAGGAAACACATTTTTGCCCTGTGGGCTGTTCTGGGATTCATTTATGACTCTGACCAGGCATATTATGTCTCGACCAAATCCCGTTCCCCACCATGATTCAGACCTTGACGAAGAGGTTGGACTGTTACTGAGTCACTCCCTCCATCATCCCATAGTTGCTCTTAGGTGGTCTGTGTCCTCTCTCCGTCCCTACATCATCTCAAGGCTTAAGCCCAGAGAGAAGAGGATGAGGCGGGAGAGGCCCCCTTCTTCCCCTGCCCTTTTCAATCACCTCGACTCGTCCGTCACTATCTGCAGGGCTCCTTATTTTAGTCCTGCACAGGCCTCTTTACAGCCGCTGCTTCATTTGGCTCATGATGAGCTGTCAGAGCTGTTCTTGAGTGGGCGCGGCGGAGTCGTCGTCCTATGCTCCCTGGGCCTCCGCCCGGCCCTGAGACCTGACTGTTATTAACTTGTCAGGGCGGGTGGTGGGGGTGGGGGTGGGTGGGGTGGTGGTGGTTGCGTGCAGGGCCGTTCATACCGGAGCTAATAGAAACACACACTTCCTAATGCACAGCTCAATCTCTGTGTCTGCGAAACCAAAGTGGTTTGTCACTCGGAAGGCCCCCCTGGGGGGGCCGCTGTGGCTTGACTGGCCGGTGCTGCGGGGTCAAACTTCACTCTCCATTAGCTGGTTAGGGTGATGGTGTGGAGACTGGTGCCCGCTGAACTCCCCAAGTCAAAGTGGCAGGTTGTTGAGGCCTACAGCCTGTGGTGCCTTGTCTACGTGACTGTAGAAATATATCAACCTGAGAGATACTTGTGTCACTACGCAGGACACCAAATGTCAGCCAAAAAGGAGATAAGGAGTAAAACTAGGGCGTGAACTGAGGCGGAGTCCCAATGAAGTGCTAGCGTGTTTTAACCCTTTTCAAACATTGTGTATTTATGCAGCAGACTTCTGGTGTTGTATCGTTTAGCTTTGCCTAGTTTTTCCGCATTCGTATGTGATGAAACAAGGATTTTACGTGAGAAAAGGGTGAGTCCTGAAGGGTCTGCTCTTTTTCTTCTAAAAGCTTCTGTTGGGTCTGAATGGTTTAACAACATTGAAATATGTCAAGGAAATGTTAGTTACATCATTTATTTAATAATGATGTCAACTGTCATGTCAGAATGTTTAGTGTTCCACTTACACCCCACGTTGTCCTGAAAAAAATGTGATAAACACTTCAATGTGAGTGTGAAAATGGGGACAAACAGATTAAATTAGTTTAAAAAAGTGGAGTCCCCGAGACTAGCGGAATCAAGAACCATCCTTCAAAGATTATCCAGGCCTGTCCCTAGGCACAGGTGCCAACAATATAGTAAGTGTCTCATTGTCTCCATTGCCACCCCAGCTAGAACAATCGAAGCAATTATAAAACGCTTCTTGGAATATTGCGATAATAATGTGAGCAGTAATAGCATAATAAGGTGATTTATGGTGTAAATTAAACAACTATTAAAGTCACTCTCCATTTCAACCGTTAAATAAGAGAGGGTGAAACAGTCACCCAGCAGAACTGGAATGGTAAAATAAAGGAAGGAAGGGTGGTAAGAGTGGGACCAGGCATTACCGGCCTGTAGGGGTGTAATGCCGCGTTTTATGCCTCAATAACTTTTGCATCACCTAGTTCATTATGTCGAAACAATCCGGAACAAAGCCCCTTGTGCGGCATTAACCTTTTCCTGCCGTCGCGAGGTGTTTAACTCTGACACGTGCACACACATGGGCAAATTGCCTGCCATTCCCAGGTACACGCCGAAGGCTATCCGCGAGAAATGTTCTACACAACGGTTTCCTCCTCGGCAAATATCGCCTGTGTTAATTATTTGATACTCCGCGGCGCGCTGGCGCAGCTGAAGCAATGTGTTCTAATCCTAGTGCCCTTTCCGGGCTGCCGCAGTTAATTAAGTGTAGAATGAATGGAGGCAAGCTGCAAAGTGACGGCAGGGTAGTCTT
>JACXGI010004071.1:11647-24846 GCA_016801175.1 Esox masquinongy
ACACACACACACACACACACACACACACACACACACACACACACACACACACACACAGAGAGAGAGAGAGAGTACGGCACTGGTGAATCTTATTTAGGCTCTTCTTCGCTGATAGGGAAAAAAAACAACAGATTCAAAAGTAGATTTAACAAAAGGATGCGGACCCAGAGAATAAAGCAACATAAATTATGTAAGATAAAACAATAGGTTTAGGCCTACCTACAAATTGACGAATACATGAATTCAAATACATTCCATGGGATACATGCAGATAGGGGAATGAGCAGGTGTGGTTGTCAGATAACAGCTTGTTTATTTTATTTTTGAAGGAGTAAGGTGAGACAAGCGTGTCAAGCTTAAGGGATTTCACCTCTGTCACTTGGTTGCATCACTGCTATTGTGGTCAAAATTCTACAGACTTTGGAGTCACATTGAGGGTCAAAAGATGGCCAGGGTTAAATTAGGTAAAGCAGGGGCTTCTGAATGTTTTGTTTAAATTACACTGTAGGGGTTTGGAAATACGATGACATTGCCAAAAAGGCAATTATCATGTCATCCATTTTATTTAGACATTAGGTAGGCTAATGTTGTCAGTAGCTAACAAAATCATTTAACAACTGCTAGCGATGCTAAAATTAGCTAGCTCAGTTATGGTGGACTCCCCTTAATCCCCTTAATGCACTTCAGACTCAGATATCCCCAGAGATCAGTAAGAATGCATTGATTGTGACAAAAACTATTCTCTTAACTGTCATGGGACCCTCTGAGGTCAAGTTCAGATAACTAACGTTAAATAAGGCAATGTATTATGTTTCCCTGGAAAAAAGTCATCATCACTCAAATATTCCATTGGTTCAAATACAATCTCATTTATCAGCACGTATTGTGAATACCCCACCACCACTACATTCTTTCATCTGGAACGGTATACAAACTCTTTGTACACCTTTTTCCCAGAGTATCAGTCTCTGAAAGCTTTCCAGTATTTCCAGCCTGTCCAGTAATTGAATTGCACTTTCTTTTTGGTGTACATGTAAAAAAGACAGGGTTGGGCGGGAGGGGATCTCATAAACTCCTCTGAGTTTTACTGACTCATTTGCCTCGGGATAAGAACTTAAACAGAATTGGTAATTAGACTATATCGCCATGGCTCCCTTTCGGCTAAGATGCCACTGTTCACTATAGGTTTGTTTCTGGGTTATTTCCCACAACTAAAGCTACGACCTCTTCCAGAGTCCTCTTTCCTCCGTTGTTACAGCTAGCACATATGCCACTTCCATCAGAACAATAGCGCATGGTTAATGCTAATTTCTAATGGCTAGTGCTAATGTACCCACACATCACAGGTAGCCTCGACTGAATTAATCTAACTGATAATAGTATATAGCCTGAAATCAATACAAAGGCCCCTGAGCCTGCACTCAGCTCAGAGTATACTGCTGTTTTAGGATCAGTCCTGACTCATATTACAGTGAATGAACAGGGTGCACCTGATCCAAGATCAGAAAGTTATCTCAAACACAAAATAAAAACAGCGCCAGGCCTTAGTCAACTGATGTGCTTTTCAAACGCTCTATAAGGCAAGGTGAGGGCCCTTGGGTTGTGCCTAGAAAGAAAGGTTTTATTGAATTGTGGGGGTTACAAGACAACAACAAAAGCAGGTCATTTAGCACAGAATTTTTGGAAGCTACTGGCCTACAAAATACCCTGCTATCAGTGTTAAGGCCAGTGCACACATTACTATGTACATGGTGGGGTAGCAGATTACACTAACCACTGAGCTGGGGCGGTAACCCAAATGGCTCCTGGTTCAAATCCCAGGTAAAAGAAATCTGCCAATAGCCCATTTCAGCAAGGCACTTGACTCTAAATTCTCTTGTAAGTGGCTCTGGATAGAAGCATCTACTAAATGACTACAGTGTAAAATCTGGTGGTATATAAGGAATAGGGGGCTTTTTAGTTCTTAACAGGAGTGGATCTCCTCTACTGAGTGTTCTGTAAGTTCAGATCTTTGGTCATCAAAACCCTGCCAGTGATGACAGGCTAAGGGCACAAGGGACAGTGGCGAAGTGGCCTCTTGGGCCAAATCCTCTTTTTTTGCAGATGGCTTTTGGACAACTTCCAAGCAAATATTTCATTGTTTGGGATCACGTGGGATTCTATTTTACAGTGTGCGTGTATGCCTTGCCCTGATGGTCCATTTATTTACATTTGAATGAAGACCATTTAACACCAACGAGACATTTTTCAGGTGTGTGTGCGTAGACTACACAGACGATCTAATCCTGTAAATTCACTATGCTAAATCAAGGCATAAACCTCAAGCAAATCAATACAAGTCAACTTCCAATGAGCAAATTAATTTAGGAAGATTTAATATATAACTGTCAGAAGAATTGCTATTAGCCTGTCACCGGGACGGGTCAGGGGCGATTATCTACGTGCATCTGTACAAATCAATGTGGTGAATTAACGCATCAGCCAAACGTCAATGACCACCCATGTATTAATTCCAGTAGATTATCTGATCTGTGCAATAATCGTTTCGATCAATGAAACTAATCACCGAACAGGTGCTTGGCCAGGGTCAAGCCACAGATCCCTGATTTGAATTGGGCGTCAAAATAGTCCCGCGTGACTTCTCAGACGCGGATCGATAGTCTCCCTACTAAATTGCGTCCGGAATTCGGCTAGGTTACAATTCAAAATGTAATTACAATGCGTGCTGTGTATCTAAGAGACCAGAGAGACTTGTAATGGACGCCTGTTTAACGAATCGGTGCGCAAACTGGGCAACATTCGGTTCGTGTGTTTTCATAGGCCTATACACAATTTAAACTGCAAGAGCACTTGTCCTTCATAATATGGAAACCTTATGCAATGTGATTTGATTTGTTTTAATTCATTGACCCACTTACCGCATGTGTTACATCGCACCCTAATATGCATATTTGGAGCCCAAGAACATAGGCCTATAGCAACGGAGTGTATTTACCTCCCCAGACGATATCCTATTATTGATCATTGGGTCGCAGACGGTGAAAATAGATACAAAAATAGAGGGAGAAAGAGAGAATGAGGGAAGGGGGCTCGGGCTCATTGCGCATACCCCCCCCCCCAAACACACACACACACACACACACACAGCAGTTTCAAACACGTTAAATATGTTTCAACATTCATGCGTTCTAATCCCAATCTGATACATTTCAGCCAATGTAATGTATCCACACAGCTGAGAGAGAGAGAGAACACCCGGTGCAGCAACAACTCCTATGCAGGATATTGAAATGCACCCCACGCACAAATTCTGTCACTCCACCACACAACAGCACTGGGTCTGGATGGTGTAACAAGCGTCGAGCACCAAGGCACCCATCACCACACAGCGAGACACCCCCCCCCAAAAAAAAATAAATAAATAAAAGAATAATAATAAAAATATACCCATCGAAAAATCAAACTCATTGTATAGTGAACGTACCTTCAGAGCCTCGATATCCAGTGATGTTGATCTGTCCATACAGAAAGAGAAAGTCTTGCGCGTAAAGTTGAAATTATCTAGACTCGTAGTTCCCGACCTAAACTCAGCCCCGTCCTCCAACCCTCGGGTGATTTTCTCAATTTCATTCCCGTTGATCACGACTTCTCCAGTTTGGAATTGAAGCGATGACGGTGACAGCTACTCTATTGACGACAGTTATTGACCAGCAGAAAAGGTAACCCTCATGAGGCGGCAAACAAACAGTTTGGATTTCTCCGGTTTTCAAAGGGAAAGCAAATTCCGTTATGGTAGATTCATGTCTCCGGAGCGGAACAGGCGGCAGGCTGAATTACTGCAACCCCATTAAATGAGTTCCAATCCTTGGACATCCTCATGCGGCAAATACACAGACATTCTGTTCGGTTGGAAGATAGGATAAGCCAAGGAAAAGAGAGAGAGAACTGGAGGGAGGCCGCTATAATTCAGATAACGGATTTATTCGGGTGATACTGGGAGGGGGCGGTTCTAATCAATTAGATGAATCAAAAACAGCCGAGGACGAAAACGCGCTCCATACACAATCCGAGCCGGAGTCGCTCTGGTGGTGATGCTGATGCTCGCATTGGAAGTGCACAGCATCTGAATTCAGTACGCGGTATCTTGGAAAGTCTGTGTGAGACACCGGAGGGAGGGGTTAAGAGATAGAGGGAGGAGAGGGAGACGGGAAAATGAGCGAGAGTGGTCTGTTCTGAGAAGGAATGAAAATGTGCGGGCGAGTTTTTCTGGCGGGGCAGTGGCTTTCCCGTCGCCGTGCGTTATGGTGCTTCGCCAGCTGGTTACTGTATCTTTCCCAGGTCTCTGACTTAAAAAGTAGATTTTTCATCTAGTGTCTCCCCCTGCAGCCCTGCTTGCCAGCCCTTTCCCCGGGGTCCTAACGCTACGAAAGTGTGAAGCCCATCAGCAGGCGACCCGAGAGCATACCATCACTGCTGAACCGCAGTGCTGTTTAAGTTTTAATTCGTGTGTGTGTGTGTGTGTGTGTGTGTGTGTGTGTGTGTGTGTGTGTGTGTGTGAATGAGCGAGAGGGAGACAGGGAAAGGGAGAGTTGTTTATGATTACACTTCTGTAGTTCTTTTTATACATATATTGAATCCAACAACCATGCCTTTGATTATAAACACACTCCAATAACCTAACACAACAGCCTGTATATCCGATGACATTCAATATAATAGACGTGAGTATGCGACCTGCAAACCTTAGCTTTGCTATCACGATCCATTTACTGTACATTTCAGACGAGCCATTAGTACATATACAAGCCTTATGAAGAAGAATTATCAAGGGGTGTCCACATTACATCCTCAGAATAGAACGGAACATAATAGAATTTAAGCCAGTGCAGAGTCACCGCTTACAGCGGATATCCTATCATCATAATGCACGGCTTTCTTTCCATCCGGCCTTTCTTTCTGCCACTGCAATTAATCATTTCCCCGGACCAGCTTTTATACGAGAAGATGACCTCGTCTGGACAGACCGCAGGCTGTGCCAGCTCCAGCCGAAGCAAGTTCCTCGAGCTCCCTCCAGTCTGGGACGCGTGTTTTCAACTGCTAGCTGTAAGGGACACGACGCGGCGGCACGGTGACATGTTTAGGGGGCATCATAGTTACAAGCGCGTGTGCGAAAGAGATCATTATTTATGCATGCAACGTGTGGCCTATGTGAGTGTGTAAGGTAGCTATATGTGATGTGTCCTAGATTAATGGGTTTGATGCACCATTAGCTGTACCACAAATCTAAATGAATAGCATACAGCATGTATAATAATTTGAGTATGTGTGTGGGCAAGAGAGAGAAATAGAGCGAGGAAGAGTGCCCACTGTCCAAGCATCTAACAAATAGCCCATGTGAACGCAAAGCCACGTTATTATATGATGATGACCAAATCATTCTGCAACATTTCGTGTTGAATAAACACAGTATATTGATTAGTCAAGCTTTATTGCAAATGTCACGACGGTGGTGGCTTTGCTATTATCCAACTTGACAGTTGGCTATGAAGGACGAATTGAAACTCGGTGCACGCAAAACAGTTTATGTTTGCATGTTTATGTTGATCTGTGATCGTTGAAGCGTGCATGAATTGTGTTTTAACAAGAGCGTTACACGTGCAGTCTTTTTCATGGCGCATTGACTTCAAATCAAGCATGTATCTAACTATTTTGATAACAATGTTGTTGCAATCACTGTAGAGGCTGTAGGACATATTTTATTGAATGAGATTCTAACATATTCTGGGATGCGATACACATTATCTGTGATCAAAATCACAAGTCAGTAAATAGGGACGAATATATAGGTTATTTCACGGTAACATAGGCAGATGTTTATAAAATGGGATTGTTCAGGTTTGTGTTCATTTTGAGTTACATTCCAGGTTCAGCTGATTGTACATATAGCTTATTGTACAAGTCTGGTATCTTTCTAGAAGAGTAGACTGTTTTAACCCTTAATCTGTTCGCCATCCATCCACCGTCTACGTCGATTACCCCACTATCCAGCAGATTTCTTGGAATCTGAGTCAGTGTCGCCTTATGGACCACAGCATGCACACTTCAGCACGGCCCTCCATCGGTAGTTAGTGAAACAGCATCTTGAAATAGTTCGTCTCTGGAGAGATTAGTAGGGTTGGGGACGTGCTGAAGACGATCAGGCTCTACTGCAGGGTGAATTATTGGCCTATTAGGCTAAAGGTGCTGGGCTAGCTAAACAAATACATTAATATATTACGGATATATTGCAGAACAACAGTAAAACCAACGTTTAAGACTATCACTAAAATAAATGGTGTTAATGGTGGTTATAGCCATAGACGAAATTGACAAAAAGGTTCTACTAAGAAGTTGATAACAGATGTTCATAACAGACACACTGTGTTAGGCTATTTATTTAGGCTATTTTTTTTTTAAATAGGCTACAAAGAGTTGTAAGAAGTGAATATGAAGACAAAACACGTATAACAATGTCATGCTTTATGACGGGTTAAGTGTGGCATAACTGTTTGACATAATCACCAGTGGCAAATGTGACATCACCAGCTATATTAAATAAGAACTAACCTTGTGCTTTGCAAAGTGTGGCATAAATTTAAGCCCACTTGGGTGCTTGGACACAGCCTAGTTATATTTGCCATATGCCATTATATCTGAAAGGTTGAAAGTAGGCATTTTGGCTGAGTTAAACTGTTTCATTTAACACAGCTTTCTGCTAACCAGCATTCAGGGCTCACACTACACAGGGTATAATATATTACTCTAAAACATTAGGATTGCCAAAGCTATTTCCTTCTTTTGTGCTTCACCACTTTATTGTTGTTTTCTGTTTTATTTTGTCAAATGTTTCGAAAAATAAATATTCCAAATATCTTTACACTACATAAATGTTCTAGATTTGAGGCTGGGGAAATTTTAAGACACCGTTTTGGAATGTAATAGGCACTCATATTCAGAGCAAACTAGCAAGCTTAACATTCTTTACTAATATGAAATGTATCTATCCTGCAGATTTTTGATTAATAAAAATCCTTCAATTTTGAGATCAGCAACAAGCTGGATCATTCAGCCTCTACATATGTGTTATTAGGCTAATGACCAAATGTGTCAGACTTAATAGTAAGTAAAGAATCATATGATATAGGCCTGCTATAACTGTATGTGATATTACTTAACAGCTGTAAACAACATCTGAAATAACGAGTGCTGAAGTTGGCCATGCTTTTTTGTTAACAAATAACATCAGAGAGGTGTAATTGGGAAATTGAGCACAGGGATAGTTAGATATCCCATGAGTAAGTAACATTTGCAGTGGTATTCAAGTGGATTTTTCCCAGACGAATGCTGCCAATTACAAATTGAAGCACTAGACAGACAAAATATGTTTTCACGAGCGTAAAACCAGTTAAGAATCATGGGTAAACTGCTGACTGATTTGATTACTATTAAGTAAGCTAGTCATTTCGGATGCTAAAAGATGATAAATCAGTTTCGACTGACCAGTCAGTTGCTATATAAAATGCACCCAAAACTTAGGCTGTGTTTAAGAGGACTAAAACTCAGATAAGTAGAGATGACTGATCTACAACTAATAAATAATAGTTATTTATTTAGATATTTCGGTATCACATTAACGTATTAACTTTATTTATGGACTACAACACCCACAATAATTTCTCGGTAATCACCTGATTCGGCAATCCAGTAGCCCAATCACATGTGAGAGAGACGAGTCGCACAGCTAGAGCATCTTCCAACATGGCGTCGGTATCTTCACGATTCACTTTCAACCTGCCGATTGCATCTCTATTGGTGATCCTGCTAATATGTCTGCATTCGGGGGGAGGCCAGAAGAAGAAAGAGGTAAAAACATATTATTTTGCTTGAACACGTTTAAAAGGCATACCGAAAATATTATTTTGCCTGTGTCAGACCGCGATGCACCAGGGGGACCTGCTATTAACGCAGTCTCTGAATGATGCTCGCTTGAGCGGCATAGCCAACACCGTGTAGGCTACAGAACGTTGTCGTTATCGCTACAGTGCTTCCTAGCTACATTGTTACTTCGCTGTGCGTTATTTTCCATACTTTTTACAGTAACGTTTGAGCACGAAATTATACAGAATCACTGAATGTATTGTTTTAATATATTCGTTTAGCTAAATAACGGAGTATCTTTATAGCCTCAGAGTGGCCATACCTAGGAATGGCGGAGGTACGTCATCATAACAATGTAACGAGGGAGGTTAATGTGAAGTAGGCATTTCCAAACCATGCAGCTGACAACAGCACAAGTCTATTGTTAATTTAATATCCCTTTAACATAACGGATTTCTTTCACACCTGAATCCTCTGAAGCAGCGCTTGATACAGTGTTGAACACCACCACCAACAAAACACCAATTAGTATATTTTTTTTTGTGAAAGCATTGTGGGGTGGTTTCCTGTATGTTTGTCTTGTGCCTTTCTTTGTTTTCCAAAATCCATACTGTTTAATAAAAGTTTTGTCCAATACAATCCAGACTGGTTGTCATTGCTACCCAATTCCAGTGAAATGTACAGATTGTAGAGGCCCAGCTAACCTACATTATTAGATTATGGATTATGGTTATGAATAAGGGCAAGGTTATTTGTATTTATTTGTATTTGTGAAACAGCAGCCAAACATTGATCCTATTGTCACCAGAATAAGGCCTTGAATATTTATTTGAAAGGATAAACAAGCACTCATCTGCACTTTCACCACCAGGTCATTCCATTTTAATTTAGCGAGCCATGACACCCACTATCTAGGGTTGTTCTGAAATCGATTCATCATTTAGAAACGGCTAGGATTAGCATTCTTTCAACATTCTTGTGGTGAAATTGGATCTATGTGAAGTTAAGCTTTATTCATTTCAAGTCAATTGTCTATTTATAGGATTAACTATGATTTCAGAGTGGGTGTACCTATTGTTTGCGAATGCAATTTGCCTGTATTAATACAGAAAGCCCTGATGGGGTATGACACAGAGATGGAAAGAGAAAGTGCCCCTGTATTGTGCCTGTTATCGTGCATGTGCCCAGGCTACACCATTTAGTCAGTCTCCATGACAGGGCTTTTAGGAGTCACAGGGCTTTTAGGAATCAAAAGCATTCTAGTAGTCACAGGCCTTAGGCTGTACAAAAAGCCCTAATGGGGCTTAAAGGAGTCACAGTTCTTATAGTAGTCACAGGTAATTTAATTAGTCCTCTCATTGTATCTCGATAGCCAGTCCTAACTGAAAATCACACTTGTGCTCTGGTTTGTCTGCTGGTGCTGTCGGTTGATCTGCTGTGATACTGGGCTCCTGGGGGGAGCTGTTGGCCCCAATTATGGGCACCTTTCTGCTTTTTCCAAGCTGGTGTTCCAACCAAGGAAGTCAGGTGTGTCAGTGCGCATGAGGACATCTGACTACCTCAATTAGCTTGGTGGGCGCCTGACCTGTCCGAGGGAGTCTCTAGTGTGTGGCATAACGCCTGGAAATTCCAAATAAGGATGTCTGCTCGCACCCCGGGCCATGCTGACCAATTCATATCTCGCATGGAGCTTCCTAGTCGGCTAGCAACATTGTCAAAGTGCAGTCAAATCTATGAAAGAGTGCCTTAGACTGCTGCGGCACATCAGAGGACCCTGTGTGGTTTATCATTTATTTTATGTTTAGCCCTGATAAACTGCATGCTTTCCATAAGTCATAGAGGGACGACAACACAACATCATTGCGTGACTCCCAAGTTAACTTCAATTTGACGGGTATTAGCATACATCAATACATGCAGATAAAGGCATTTCCACCGCATCATTCATTTTACAGACACTAAAGGATCCTATCATGTCCAACGAACAAATTGTCAGTCAGTGTATGAAATTGTACCATAATTTCCTGTCTCCACCAACCCGGTCATGACCAGGTAATTCATCCATGTAAAAAGTTTGGATGGGAACCTGGTCACAGCCAAATGCACATCAGAAAACCAGTTCCCTACTAATCAATTGCAACCAATTGACTGTTTCCTGCACTTTTTAATTAATATTGGTGATTACAATTCATACTACATTTAGCTACATTTGGAACATTATTAGAATTTCACCATGTTTTCTACTGTAGGCTATTTGATGTTTCAAAGGTCAGGATTTTGTATTTTTTAACATGCAGCGTGTTGTGTTGCTTATGAATATGGACACTTCTAATTCCCCCAGGGGGTTAAAATAAAGCTGCATGGAACTGAGTGATAAAGAAGAATCATTTTCAATGTATGGTACCACCTGCCATAGTTGAGCATGTCTCTCAATATACTTTCCCTGCACATGCGTTCTTTCATTGACTCCTTGGCTTGGCCACTTTACTTTGGTACACATCTCCCCTACAGTGTTGTTCTGCTATGGCTGTATGTATCTCCTTCCCTTCATTTTTCTCTGCTGTGTTAATGCCGGCTCTCAGGCAGACGGCTGCAGACCTGCTAGCGTGCTAGCTGCACGTCGGGGACAGGCCAAGAGAAACAGTGCCCTGTCGGCCCGTGAGAAAATATGATCTTTCTCTGACCTCCCTCAGGCGGAAACTGAGGCGGCGGATGATCTTATTGAGACGAAATGGGGTAAAGCGGTGAAGCAGCAACTTTGCATTTCGCTAGCTCGCCCCTGCGGTCCAACAGCCCACTCTCTAAATCGCCCCAGAGAGTGTCAGCGCGAGACCTCAGAGCGCTGAGGGACGCAGTATTTTCTGAGGCACCATCTCCAAAAGCCTTTAATATATTTGTCGAAGCCCAGGTTTCACTTATCCCTGGAGTGTTGTGGGGGGGGGGGGGCAATGGATAGGAAATAGTCACCTAAAGGATATTTATGTCTATTCGATGGTCTGTCGTTAATCACCAAAAATAAATATGATTCCTTTTTCATTTTGTGCCTGGCTAATAGAAAAGGTGACTGAAAGGAAACTGTAAGCATATCTGGCTCCCCGGCACCAGCTGGGGATCAAGATAAAGCAGCACCAGCTATTGTGCCTCTCGCTTGTTTTTCTCTGTGGCCTCAGAGTTTTGTTATGGGCCCTTTCAGTCCTAAAGGGTTGCACCGAGGTTCCAAAAGTTTGTCCCAAGACCAAAACTAATCAGTGTAGGGCTTGATGGTTGCTTGGTTTAGGTGTATTGGTACAGAACTAAAACCAAAAATGTCCAGCCCGGTGTTAAATGTAGTGTGCTTTAGATACTGTAATTGAGCGTAAGCCAGTATGGATCCTTTATTTAGGGAGACCTAGCAATATCTATTATATAGATCCTGTATTTAAGAAGGCCTAGTATTATTATATAGATCATGTATTTAAGGACGCCTAGGACTATCCATTATATAGATCCTGTATTTAAGAAGGCCTAGGATTATTATATAGATCATGTATTTAAGGACTCCTAGGACTATCCATTATATAGATCCTGTATTTAAGAAGGCCTAGGATTATTATATAGATTATGTATTTAAGGACGCCTAGGACTATCCATTATATAGATCCTGTATTTATGCAGGCCTAGCACTGTCTATTATATAGATCCGGTATTTCAGAAGGCCTAGGACAATCTATTGTGTAGATCTTGTATTTAAGAAGGCCTATGTGTTATACAAGGATTCTGGGTGTATGGCTGTATGGCTTCTTTTGGCAAAGTATTATGCATTATCACTGTGTGTTATCATGAACTCCTATGGCATCGGCCTGTCTCATATTACACAGTAAAATCGTCTGAGAAAGCTATGATTGCGATTGGAGAACCATGCTGTCCGCCTAATCAGGACAACGCATCACACTGGAGTCCAGCTCACAAAGGCTCAAGGCTAGTTTTGATGCTTGAAAGAGACAGAAGAGGGTTAATAAAATAGCTGCCGACAAACTAAAAGTGATGCCGCGGCACGAGTCAAACTCAGCCACATGCTAACTGTGATTTGTCTGATTAGCAGATGGATAGTACACGCCGAACACTCAGGGAGCAGGAGTGTTCGACCCAAATGGCACCCTTTTACGTCCACACTGCAGTACTTAGGGTGAAATGTAGCGTGGTATATAGGGGATAGGGTGCCGTTTAGGATACAGACGCACCATTTCTTCTCTCTGAGCTGTTTTCCTGAACCTTGGCCACGCAGTGTCTGAGTTTCATTTGAGCGCGCCGCCTGCTGAGTGTTTGACGGACTCGCTAGTGGAACGCGCGCGTCTGGTTGTGCTCGGATTGAGATTGGGTTTCACACTGGTCAGGCCTCCCGTGTTCTTCCATCTGTCGCATACCCTCCCCCAATCGCTCCCTCCCTCTCTCCGTCTCGGCGTGTTTCTGTCTTCAGGCTGAGGCGACGTGCAGAGGTCTGGGCCCACACGCTACGCGTTTCTGGAGTTCGTGTCACAATGAGACGCCGGACCACTCCGTGCGTTCATCTTTTCGGCGTCGCGCTGGAGTGCTCGATGACGTTGCGTCGCAAGGGCAGGGGTGGAGTCGATGGGTGGGCATGACTGGTGTGCCCCCCCGCCCCCCCCCCTTCCAGTTGAGTTGGAATTGAGATGCTGTAATTCTGTTGCGTTGTTTTTCTTTTCTTTTTTTCTTTCCTACTCTTAGTATTTCTCTCCTGCATTCACTCTCCATCTTGCTGTCTCTTTCCCTCTCCTGCTGTCTTTTTTTTACACTCTTTCTCTCCCGTTCTGTTTATCACTTGCTCTCTCTCACTCTTCCCCTCTCCCTCCCTCTTCTTCACTCTTTCTCTCAGCGTAATCAGTTAGAGACGATGGCCTAACGGAAAACCAACCCGGCGTAGAAAGGCAATGCATTCGATTGTTCCCATAGTGGACTGGCAATCTCTGACACGACCATGGAAACCGCCAAGCCCCGGTGGGACGGTCACGTTTAGCATCGCTAACGCTAACTCGTCTCGGCAGCCATGTTCAGGCCCCAGCCGGAGATGAGGGATCATTTGTATTGTGCCCTGAGAAGCATTGAGAAAGTGATTCTCCATGCCAGCCAGTCAGCGAGAGGCCGTAGCCCCGGGCTATGGAGGGGTGTCATGTGATATATCAACATTAGGAGGGTGGCATCAGTGCTCATAGGAGAAGGATTCTAAATAGTGGATGGTAAGTAGGAGGAAGGATGGTAGGACAGACACCCACACACACACACAG
>JACXGI010004071.1:24946-40139 GCA_016801175.1 Esox masquinongy
CCCACCCCCCACCCGCCCCCTTTTTTGTGACATTTTACAACTAATTTCCTCTGCAGTTATTCTGAATCGAGGGGAGTGCCGGCCCTGGACTCTCTCTCGATGGTGTGTGACTTGACATTCTTGAGAGAGAGCGCATTCTCCGGTCCATTAATCAGAGAGAAATCACTCCCCCTTCAAATCCCAAAGATGAAGCCATGAAAAAAAAAATATCTAGCGCCTCCTGCTTAGTCCTGGGGTGTGCATCGCTAGAAGAGGTACCTGGATTATCTGGGCACTCTTTGATGATTCAACGATGATTAGATGACTTGCATATACATTACAGAGAAGATCGTTCAGGAGAATGTATGTGTTTTGGGGTCTGGTTTGCTGAGAACCGGATTAAGTCTTTTTCTGGGCTAAAAAGCTTTTTCACTGGATATTCTCCGTTGACGCTTTCTATGCTTACTTATCTGGGTGTGGGTAACCAGCCCTATTATTCCAACTGAGGGGTCTATGTGATTAAACTCTGAATGTCCACCTATTATTTCGCATCCACTGGCAGTTGACAGCATTTAGATTCCACGTTTGTCTTGCTGCTTCTGACAAAGATTATGAAGAGCTTAAAGTCCCCCTGTCAAAACTCCATCTACATTTCCTCCCTTCATCCTATGTCGCCTGTCCACCGATCTAATAATCCCCCTCTTCTTTCCCCTCCCTCCTCTCACCTGCCCATCCATCCATCCCCAAGTTCTCAACAACTCCACTCGCCACCCTCCGCCGCGACATCTTCGATCGCTTGTTATCTGTGCGCTGCCAACGACGGGGCGTCATCACTCCCACTGGGGATAAGCGATCCCGTTTCCCGGGCCTGGAGAGAGACGCGGGGCGTTCCCCCGCTGACGAAATGCGGTCGGTTGAGCCGGATAAGGCGTGACGTCTTATCAGCCAAGCACCAGACGCATGCCGGGAAGAGTCTCGGCGAACCTTCACCACGGCCAGAGACACATTAAAGTGGATATAAACTCTCCTTCCTTGCACCGGCCCTTCATTAGCGCTCTCTGTTTCAACAGCCCATGGGGAAGGGCACAGAAGAGTAGAGGAAGAAGTGGTAGTCTGGTTGCCCAGTGCCCTCTGTCTCTCTCTCTCTCTCTCTCTCTCTCTCTCTCCTTCCTCCTCTCGCTATCCTCTCTCCTTTCCCTGTCCTTCCACCCCTCTATCCCCTTCCTCCTCTCTCTCTTCTCTCTCTTTTCACCTCTTGCCTTCCTCATCTCTCTTTCTTTCATCAGCTCTCTCCGCCGTGCTCTCGTTCTCCTCTCCTTTCTTTCTATTATCTCTTTTCTCTTCTCCCTCATCTCTCTCTCCTCCCTCATTTCTCTCTCATCCCTCATCTCCTATCCTTTTTCCTCTCTCTCCTTCCTCTTGACTCTCACAGATGTTTCTCAGTCACCTTTATTAATATCTTATTCTGCACAGTTTGCTCCACTGCCAGAGATGCTCTTAATGCTGCTCTTATTGAAGGCACTTGAGGAGACAGAGGCCATGGATGAAAAGAATGACTGTAAACTGTTCTTATTGGTTTTATCTCTGGCTATGCTACAGCAGAGGCAGCCATTTAAAGACCACGCCTTGTGACCCTTTAGCCACCAACTGGCTAGCGGTTGACCGTCCTTGTACCTGGAGCGTTCAGTCAGTCAACCCTAATGATCTGACATACCAAGGACGTGTCTTTAGCATAAACCCCAGCAGTGAGGCAGGTATGTGTATAAAAATAAAACCTCTTGGCTTTTTTCAACCGCTGTTAACTTACCGTTAGAAGAACAAATGGTGACGAACTTGAATACATTTTTAATAATGGCTGACAATGTTCCTGGCTTTTTGCAAGGATTTCTTATCATAGACTCACTTTAGCAAAACTTTAAATACAATTGTCATCAATGAAAAGCAAATTCACTGTGAAGTGTTTGTTTCTCAGAACATCAATACATTGTTTTCATTAGAAGTATTCAAAGACTTATTTCCGGCAATAAGTAAATACTAATGCAATAAAGTTGACAGGCTTTATCATTCAGGTTTAGGAAAAGACATTGCACCTGTACATGTTTTATGATTTTGTACTACATTGTGGAAACCGAGACATTGGTTCATTACTAAGCAGTGGGGATCTCGCAGACAATTATTTATATATTTTTATTTCTTATTAAGATTTTCAGTTGTATGATTTATTTATTCAGTCTTTTCAGTTTGGGTTAGAAAGGGAAGAGTTAATGATGAAACAGAAAATATTCAATCAGGATTTTGGCACTATCTTGATAATAAAAATCTAGACATCTCTGCTAGCTGTTTCTTAGACCTTACGAAGCTGGATAGAAGGCATCTGCCATTCAACTAACTGTAACAATCAAATGCTGTTTAATGAGTTTTTCTGCCATCTGCATACTTGAATGGACAGACACTGCCAGTCAACAAAATATCAAAGGTCAACAAAAGATATCTATTAACATAGGGCTGTAAACCTGTAATTGTAGTTCAATACAAAATTCTCAAAATTGCTCCTCCACACCCTGACAATATCAAAGCTTGGGGTTGAAATGTATGCATTCAAATCAGTTGTGTTCCTCCGTTGTATTCACCTTTCCTAATCATTTATTTGAAAATGGGTGTTTTTGCTTGGTGAGGGAAAGTCTTCAAATATGAGCAGAGATGCTTTTGTTTTGAAAAGAATGGGATTGCAATGATACCAGAGTATGAATACTACACAGAATTTTTAAAATAAGGAATTATGTTTGATTTGTTGTGTATGACATTCTTTGGTTAAACGTGTATAAATGGAGAGTCATTTCCCACAATTCTGCACCTTTCATTGTTGTTGGTCCAATATTGATCATCATGGTCTAGTGACTGTTGATTTACGCTCATTTTAACTAACTTTGTTTTTTCTGCTTGGATATTTGCTTGTACTAATTTGTTTGCATGCTGTAATATTAGCTACTTTGATGAATGCGTTTTTAATGTTGACTTTATGATATCATTATGACGGATGTGTTTATGTTTGAAGAAGAAACGCTACATTTTAAACACAGTGTTTTGCAAAATGCCACAGTTCTGTCTTCAGAACCCTGTTGAAAATCAGTAACATTGTTCTGGAAAAGCCTTGTTCCATTGAGGAAAAACAGTAATAATCTTCTGCCTGCCTGCCACTCTGCGGTGTCCTGGGAGTGACAGGCATTTTTATGCGACCCACACAAAGGCATATGCAAATCGAACATGATAAATTAAAGTTTGCATAAATGCTCGGTTCAAGAGAAATGCTAAATGCCACTTGAGTGTAGCGGGCTACTCCCACTGAATGGGGAAAACGCCGGTAACTGTCGAATGACTTTCCTAAAAGTAATCTGTGACATTTTTGTTTGGCACAATTGTGACCATGTCAAACACGCCAGACCGACTCGGAAAATAATAGACGAGCAGCACTCGAATCGTTTTCACTGTTGTTTCTTAAGCTTTTTCGGGTGGGGTGTGGAGTGTAAATGCTTTGACATTTCAGCCCCCATTAGGAATCGGGAGGTCCGAAGGTTTAGCTGAATGTTAAAAGAAATCACTTTGTAACCAAGCGATAGTGATTGTACTCTCTATCTCATAGCTCATCATTTTGTCTGGATCTCCACTCGACTGAATATTCAACCTCAGCTGAATGTTGCCTGACTGTAAGAGACTGCAATACATCACATCAGACAACTGTTAAATGGCGTTGGTCAAGTAGCCTTGCGTTTGCCTAATCCCCTCCAAACGCACGTTTCCAAACTAATTTGTCAAGTCTTCTATATTCGACAGTGCAATTAAATTTTGGTTCTCTTTGTCTTGACTTAGCTGTAAAACACTGGGAACTACAACAGCCTAAGTCCTGATTTGACTTGCTATGTATTTAATACTCTGATTGAATCACAGCCACTTATTCACGCTCTCTAATTGGCTATGATAAACCTGCAACCGACAGCAACTTCTCTCTTCTTTGTTGTGTCCGGAGGGGGTTTTTAGCTTGGGTCGAACACAAGGCCCTAATTTTGTGCTTCTTTATCTTCTTTATCATAATTACGTGTATGTTCCAGTCCAGTACCGGTGTATTGGAGCCCCTGAAGGCAATGCTTTACTACACCCAGTTAGATGTATATTTTCGTTTTTTCGGGATGCAGATTGTATTGCTAAAATGTGTGCTTGGGGATGCAGGCTGGGACTTTTTTTGTGTATTCTTAAGTCCCGATCTTCAAATCATGAGTTTTTTTTTAGGTCAGACGAGGATATACATGTCAGGTTATTTAAAATGGTAACTATACCCACCAGTCCGTTGTAAAGGTTTATACAGATATGCATGATTAGGTGACTCTAAAAACCCTATACGAAACTGCCGGACCACGGCTGAGATAGGACCTATGACCCCTGGTGTCATATGAACGTGTAAAACAGCCAAATTGGATGTTCCAGGAAGTGTGTGTGTGTGTGTGTGTGTGTGTGTGTGTGTGTGTGTGTGTGTGTGTATGATTTAACAAATGACAATTAAATATTATACTTTGTAATAATTTATTCATCAAAAATCAACAGTAATGCAATTTCATAGTGTGAAAAAAAATAAGTACAGCTTTATGGCTGGTGTTGCCCTCTTTGGTTGAAATAACTTCATGTAGCTGTTTCTTGTAACTATCAGTCTCTTACATCAACTGTGAGAAATTTGCCCACTCTTCTGTACATTACTGCTTTAACTGTGCAATCTGTGGCTCTCAGCATTTCGATTGGATTGAGATCTGGGCTTTGACATGGCAATATATAACCACACATTTCTTCTTTTTTAGCCATTTTGCTGTAGCTTTGCTTGTGTTTTGAATCGTTGTCCTGTTTCAATATGCATGCTTAGTTCAGCTTTTTGACAAATGGCCTAACATTCTCTTCAAGAATTTTCTGATACCGTCTACCGATGCCTCCATGCTTTACAGTTGGTATGAGATTCTTTTGTTTAAAGGCAGTGTTAAGTTTTTGCCAAACATGTGTTCTGGTGTTGCAGCCAAAAAACTGCACCTTTGACTTATCTGTCCAGACCACATTGTTCCAGTAGTTTTGGTATTTCTCCAGGTAAAGCTGGCAAATGCCAGTGTTGTCTTGATATTCTTACTTCCTGACCTCCCATGTAGGCCAAGTTTGTGCAGTTTCTGTCTGACAGTTAACTTATGCATTTTGACATTGATTGTTGCTAGAGAGCCCTCTAGTCACCATGGGATTCTTGGAGACTTCTAAGATCTAACCAGACCAAGTTTCTAATCCCTAAATAGGACTGCACGATTTGGATGAAATATTGAATCGCGATTTCTTTGACAAATTTTGCAATTACGGTTATGATTTGCGATTTTCTAACGTGTATAAACCGCGTAGATAATCTCACCTAAAATAGAGATCATAGCCTACATAATGTGCTACTAAACTGAATAAAAATCGAGTTAACGTTCAAGGGGCTTACACACCGGACCCGGCAACCGCCGGCCGAAACGCCTCGTTTTTGTTAATCATCGGGGGCAATTAGGGCGGCATGCAAAGAGGGAGAAATGTTGAGCGTTTTTACTGGGGATCGAGTCACTGTAATGTCATTCACGTTTTGGTCAACATCTACTTTGCCTTGTCATATCAGTTCGCCAAGTATGTTAATATAATAATTTCAGTTAGTAATATGTACAACTGAATGTGAAATATCGGTTTGGTACGTGTTGTGACCCAAATGAATCTAGTCTAGTTTAACCGCGCACGTAACTTTTTTGTGTGTGGAACAAAAATTTTAAACTCCGAGTTTCCCCCGGAACGGTCCTTGGAGCCGTAACTATGGCAACCGAAGTAGCCTAACACACTTGATGCAACATCGTAAATATGGGAAATGACAAGCCAAACTTTTATGTGCCTTCCTTCGTTTAGGGAATTATAGCCAATTCGTTTTGTTAGTATCTTTATAATTCTTGGACGTTGTGTAATTTAACTCCGGGCACTCTGACACCAGCAAATCCTCCATTATTGCGATAGTGACAAAAGCACGATCTCTGATTGGCTACCGTCCAGCGGCAAGAGGCAAAATTTGAACATGGTTGAGCTTCGGCGACAGGACCAAATATTGTGCGCGTTCCTGTGGCCGGCAGCCGCCTTGCTTCGGCTTGCCTCTGCCACGGCCGCCAGGGTAGGAGGATTCATTGCCCTCGAGGATTCATTGAACGTAATGGAGGAGGCAGCGGTTGCCGGTTCCGGTGTGTAAGCCCCTTCATTGTTTTCTACTTTTAAACTTATTGCCAATTTGAAGTTGCCGCCTGTGTCGAACTATTCGTTTAACTACTCATTTAATTCAGTGGCGTTTGCAGCGTTTGTGCCATTACCATAGCTGGTTAGGAAACATTTCTCAACCCTTTAGGTATATTTTCTCCCATTTTGAGTATGTTTGTAGGCACTGACATTGAAGCCGTAACTTTTAATAACCATGCTGTTGTGTATGTGGGACAATATCTTGGTGCCACATGCTAGCTTGAAGCAGACGTCTTCGCTAGAAGTTGCAGTGTTAACTCAAACTGACATTGAAAAACCATCAAGTATTTAAACAAAATTAGTCCAGGTATTTAAGTAATCTACAAAAATACCTACAGCAGCCACAAGAAAAACTATTCTGGACGTACGATGCGTGCCCGTTGCCTCGAGTGAAGCCCATCACATTCACCTATTTTCTGGAGCTGAATATCGCCTAAGTTGGCGACTTGGATATTGCACATATCAATATCGCAATTTCGATTATAATTCGATTAATCTTGCAGCCCTATCCCTATATACCTAGCAAAGTTGTGTAAATGTAAAATATGTTCTGTGTTGGAGATAAGCCTTTTTATTTTATGGACAGAACCAACACATCAAGGCAATACTGAACACAAAATAGATAAATTGCTGCCAGGTCTCTTATTTTTCCAGGAGAAAGCGCTGACCAATCTTTTGCAAACCCCAACTGCTCTTGTAATCGCCTTGTCTACCAACTCCTAAAGAAAAACAGGAAAATAGTAAATGAATGTTAAGCATTTCAGAATGCTGACCAAATACTAAAACAGTTGATTAAATGAATGAGATAACATCCCCATGTATGCCTCCATTTTCATCTATTTTCATTAAAACATAATTGTGAATTAATGAGATTAGTCGGAAAGTGCAACAGTTACCTTAGATGATTGAATGATGTGTGTGATTGTTGTGTCCTCTAAAAACCTTTGACTGCCCTGGAAGCTAGGGAACTGAAAACGTTTCCATTTCCGTTCCATTGAACAAAGAGGTGTACTCTATAATACTACTCTAACACAGCCGTATTATTTTGTTTACATTTTTTTAAATACTTTCTGTAATGAAAAACACTAATTGTTTTATACATTTATCATTATTAAATGTAGAAATGTGGGATAGGTCCTTTCCATCAGCAAGAAGGGTGTGAACAGTTTCAAATGGGATGGGTCGCGAGGTGAGATTTTTTCAACACTGATCAATGTCGAGGCTGGAGAGAGAAAAATAAAAGTGCTCTCCTCCGGGTGGGGAAATAATGTCCCAAATCACCAGGGGGACTCTTCCAATCGGCCATCACCACAAGGCTGACTGATTATGAGGGAGTTGCCTTGCAGTCATTGAACAGAAGGGAAAAAAAACACAAGGAGCCATTTTGTGTCTGAACAGAGCCCTGGAGAATGTCAGTAATTTTAAAGTGCCTTCTCTCCAGATAGGAAAAGTAAGAAAAGAAATGAGGGCCTGATAACGTCATTCCTTGACAGAACACAGATTCATCAAGATAATCGAAGCGTTATTTTCTTGCTCATGCCCTGGAGGATACTGTGAAACACTTTTATCAAAGTGCGCACGATTAAACCAAAGCATCTAAATAACATGACAGGCTATGATTTTTATTTTCTGTGTCATATTTACCCACAGTGAGCTCCACGATAGGGTTTTGCAGTTGATTTAAGAGCCATAAAACGGTATGATTTCATATTTTCATCATGATTCTGCACAAGTTTCTTCTTCCTCTCCTATTTCTTCAAGCGAGAGGGTGATGAATGATCGTCAAGATTGACAGCACGGCAGTCGACATCAATGTCCCAGAAAAGCCCAACTTTAATTAATGAATTCTCCGTAGCATCGGAATGGAGCGTTTGCGAGTCATTTGCAATGACGGTTGGCTAATTAACAGCCATGTCTAAATGACGACTCTGGCGACCTGTATGCTCCCCGTCGTGCTAACTGAATGGATAAGGTATAATGACAGGCTTACAGTACAGGGCATCTGTACTGTTGATGGGACTGCTTCGCATTGTAAATTCAGATGGGTGTACATGAGGAAATGGGTTGGAAAAAGAGCAGGATGGAGAATGAGGAGGGCAGACGGAGAGAGAATATGGAGAGGGAACGGGAGAGAGAGCAGCTCTACCATAACAGACTGTTGATATGTGATGACCCAGCTGCACTTAAGCTATATCTCGTAAGTGTGTCTGCGTGTGAGGCCTGCCGGGTTGAAGTAAACTGCAGTCAGCAGGGCGATGGCCGAAGCGTAAGGCGAGGCTCTAGAAGCAGGAAGAACAGGAGCGAGGTCAAAGGGCAATGGAATACAAGCACCGGATGAGAGAAGGGAGAACCCTGGGGATCGTACTGTAATCATCAGGAAATGAGGGAGGGGCGGGGACACAGGGAAATGGAATAGATGTTATTATATGAAATGGGAGGAGGGAGGGAGTGGGTCGGATGACTAGGGTTGGGAAAGCTGAGGGAGACATTATTACTTGCCCGTCTGCAGAATGTAATACTACAGCGCCTGGCCTGACAGACTGCGGTTGTTCACCCTTCCCCTGTGTAACCCAGGTGGTGTAGCGTACCAGGCTCATTAGGAGCGGCAGCTTTGCCTCCGCCCAGAAGACCCGCCGTTGCTCCCCTGCGGTAATGCTCGGGATGTATTTCACGGAGGAGCCGGGGAACGCCGATTTACTGCTTCTGTGAACCTGACGTCAGCGATGTCCTCTGATATATTAGATATATTAGATATATAAAAACGTGGGATTTAAGTGAGATGTATGGATTGGTCTGCAGCCGAAACAGTAAGGAAGTTCACGTCAGCACAACAACGCCTCATCCAGCCTATGTTCTGTCGGTTGTAATTGAAACAGCATGTAGGCATGTCGCTTAGGTTTCAAGCCTTTTTAAACAGCCTGATTCATATACGTTGATGGGGTTCTTCTACAGTACTGTAATTTAGACTTTTTACAAGGTGAGTTATTAGATTCTTCACCCCACACTAAGACCCATCCCATTCCCATCACCATTTTCAGCTTTTTTTATTATGAAAACAACAAACGTATTCTGACTACGTTTGCAGAGCTGGCTAATGGTCAATTCTATTGGAGGATCAGAGCTCAGGGGAGGTCCTGTAATAGGAAATGCTATCTTCTGAGTTTCGGTACTGAGGCATTTTTAACCTAGCTAATGCAAACAATAACTTCAAGTTGCTGCATGCTACATGTGGAGATTTAGATCCGCATTTTATTTTTGCAATGCTGTGTTCTGATTTATCGAGCCTGTTGTTTATTCTCAGTATCTATTTAAATGTAATAAGGTGGCCATTCAAAAGAATATCTAACCTTACCCCTAATATATCTCGTGTTTTGAACTCTCAAGCGCTGGGGTCCGAGTCGGTGGGGTTTACGCCCGGCATTTATCCCCGACCTCGACCCCCCAGCGAAACTTAACTTCCTATAGCGATGTGCATGTACTACTGCCCCTAGTGGCGATACGTAAAACAGGGAAGTGTGCTGTCATTATAGAACATCTGTCCCAATATGCCTCTGGCCTGCTCACAACCCATTTCAGCTGACTGCTGGCGTATCTCTAATTCAAACCCGTTCCCCCTACAATTCCTCCTTTGCTTGTAGCGACGAGGTGTCAAGCCAGGTAAACGGGGCTGGATTGTTTCCTCACACCTTTGACCCCTCGGCACTGTCGGGAATGGGTATGGGTTGGTCGGGGAGGAGGGGCGGGAGGGATTTACACCCGCCTCCACCAGATAAGAGGGGATTTCAGATGTGGGACTTTGTGACCACCCTCCGCTTCTCTCTCCGCCACCCCTTGTTTCTAAACGGTCCGGCTCAGTAGGATTTATGTCCCTTTGTGGCGAGTCATCCCCGGCCAATTTCTTGAAATCCCGCCACTCAACGGGGAATTCTAAAGGCATCACCGGCAGCGCTTTGACCCTGCCGCTTTCAATCACGCCGGTTGTACCTGTTTCTCGCTGCTGTGTGTTGTCGTCGTTTGCCCGATAGAAGAGGGAGACAGGGGGAGAGCGAGAGGTGGGGGTAGTGAGAGATGAGGGAGAGTGGGTGATCTCTGGGTCAATTTGTCAGGCATGGTGCAACGTCAGTTTGTTGGTTCGATTTCCATGGGTGGGGATGGGCAGAGTGATAAAAACAATGTAAATCTGCAAATTCTGTTAGATGCTCTGGTTAAGAGCGTCTGCTGAAGGACTTAATAGGGAATGTAGAGAGAGGGCGAGATGGAGAGGGAAAGGGGTTAAGAGAGATCAGAGGGAGAGAGAAGAAAGTGCTTGGCCTAAATGTAATTTATTTTCCCGATGTGGTTGCTATATGAGTGTTTAATATCCTCTGAGGCCAGATGGTCATGTTCTGCTCTGTTCTCCAGAGTGGGGCCTCGCTGTTGTTCTTCTGTACCCCCATTGATGCCTTTGAATAGAGTGACCGAGAGCTTTGCTGGACAATGGCTACTTGGCAATTACTGTTCTGATATGCCTGGAAATGGGGCCTAACAAACCGTCACATGTTAATGCTTGCCGCAATTTCCCTCTCTGCCTCCCTTCTCCAACTCCCTCCAGCCCCGACACACATATGCCATGGGTTTGTTGTTTTTGCCTTCTCCTGAATATTCATAAAGAACTTTATTGGCAGCCCCCCTGGAATTGCTTTTGTGCGTGCCATCGCGCCGCGAGGACAATGACCGGGGTGGACTGGTTTGCGCCAGGCACCCGCTGTGAAACACAGCTAGCGATAAGGTGGCGAGGGAGAAGAGGGATGAGAGGGCGAGATATGATGCGTGACAGCAGAGGTATGAATGACAGACTGGGTGACACAGGTGCACGGGGCCGGAGGAGATGGGAATGGCTGCGAGGAAAGAAGCGCCGAGAAAAGAGATGGCGAGAGACGACGCGCGGTTGAGAAATCTGCCGAGTGTGACAAAGAAGGAACGGCGGAAGAAATAGACAGGTAGGGACGGCAAGAGGTGGGGAGAACGCTGAGATAGATGGCGAGGGATAAATGGAGAGAACGATGAGAGGCCGCGGGGGGGAGAGAGACGGATGGAGGGAACGACGGAGGGAGCCGCCCAACGTCCCTCCAAGGCGGACACACACCGCCGGCCTCTGTGGTCACGTGACTTTAACATAGGCCAACTGAGGACACCCCCCGGCGAACCCCGCCTACCCAGCTGGTCTCCAGCCGGTTGACTGTCAGCCCGCTGAAATGTGCTCTCGGTCGGATTCGTCCTCGACGCTGACACCTCCATGTAAGAGCTGAGAGAGGCGCATGCGAGCAAATCGTACTCACCCGAAGTACCCCCCCCCCGCGTCGGCGTTGATGTTTCACCTTTACGCCTGATTCACGATGGCCCTGTCGTCGACTCGCGGGTGACAGCCAGAGAGGTGGCAGCTGAGTGGAATGACAGATATGGGAGTGTGTCTCCATTGGAAAAGGCCAGGGCAAAGGAGGAGGGGAGATTACCGGCTATGAGCCGTGACTAGCTCCGAGACGGCGTGGCACATTGTCTCCCCAGCCTTATCTACAGGCTGCAGTCAGACTTACCTGCCGCAACACCAATTAGACATCCCATAATCCTGTCTTCACAGGCTAACGACAGAGACGGTCCGGCGAGGTGAACCCTGCAGGGGTGTTGTCGAGTTTTCACAGGGGCGAATGTAAGCCAGTGCTGTCCGGCACAGCGTCCCGGCCGAGGAAATAGTGGCAGTACGGTAAAACATGAGTAACTCTTGTGAGTGGAAAAATTGTCAATAGGAATGCCCTATGAAGCTATTGTTTGACAGTCAGATGAAAATGTCAGGACTGGTCGTGTTTTTTGCAACACAAGGTATTAAGTGATAAAAGATATTTGGCTAATAGGGCAAGGTCCAAAGAGATGAAAGGCTAGTAGATGAATAGAGACTATATAGGACATATGTAATCTATTATTATACCAAAGCTTGTTTGCCAGAGGAGGCGGCCAAGAACAGTGAATGTCTCTGTCTGAGTGAGTGACTGAGTAACTGACCGACTCCCCATTGTGAAATGGCATAGTGGTTAGAGACACGGACAGCCACCCAGTAGAACGGGTATGGAATCTGGCCCGGGACAAGAAAGATCAGCTGTGGATAAGCTGGCTCCAAGCATCAGTAGCTACATACAGTAAACCAAGCAAACAAGCCATAAGGAAAATATGGCCGCATTGGCTGAACTGTCCGCGGAGGCAGGAAATTCACCACAAATATGTCCCTGTTTACAGGCTTTTGAAATACAGAGCTGAAATCCACCGTTTTGGGTCCTTGAGTCACTAAATTAATGTCTTAAATAACACAAATGTTGATAAGCCTATTGACCAATCAGCACTAACATATGCACTATAATTACTTAATTCTTTGTGTACACTCTTTTTAAATGTTAAATGTTTAAATAAATTACAATATCTTTCATACTGCATATGTCACAGTGATTCATTGGTACGTATGTAAAGATGCCAGGACAGCTGTGTCGTTGCCAGAAATCCAGCCTACAGTTCTTGGGTCATGGCTAGAAGGATGAGATGTATCTCCATTCCCTTCCTCAAGGTAGCTAGTTTATGGACTATGCTCTTAAGCTACTGAATTCGGTTCTGCATGATCAAGGTTTTGTTGGATGAAGTGCACGCCTGTGTTGGCTGCATCGTCCATCTTGTCCCCCTCTGACTAAAGCTAGCTAACAAGGATTAGCTTCTCACCTACAAGACTCCTTTGAAAATGAATGAGACCCCCCGTCCACAGATTGCTATCCTAAAGCACCTATAGTAATAAAACCACGCTGGAAATTATATAGCTTGCAAATATGATTTTATTTAAAATTATATACCTAACATGGCAACATCAGTGTTTTACGCTATCTTATGTTCTCCTGCTCACTCTAGCTATGAATTAGATTGATGTTCCAGTCTCCCCAGACTAACTGCAGAATTTCTGAACAGAAAGGCATGGCTTAAAGGTTTAAGTTCCAGGCAGACATTGCTGGATCCGCAGGTTAGCTTGTTGAATAAAATCAAAGTGTCCTGTTCTACACAGTACTCTGCATGCCGGTCTTCAATAATTCAGAAATTCTGCCAAACTTTTCATTGTTCAGTAACATTGTCATTATAGACATGGATTCGCATGCGCAACTTCTTAGATTGGAATTTCCGGCCTCCCGCTTTTTTGGTACTGTGGACTAGGTTACATCCCCTGGCTTGCTGATGTTATGTATTACCTTTTTGCCTTTATAACACACAGCCAACCATTTAAATTATATTGCGATGCCATATTTACATTCACATTTTAGCTATGAAATAAAATTGTGTTGCAGAAATGAACAGAAAGTCATGGCTTAAGTTCTGGGGTGATGGAGTTAAATGCGGCGCTAAAATCCAAAAAACAGGACCCTTGCATATGTTCCTGGATTATCAACATGTTGTAGACTTAAGCGCAGGCCCATGTTTACTGCTTCCTCCCCCACGGACAGAGCTGGAATTTATTTCATGACACCTGGCTAGAAAGTGGGAGATCGCAAATATGGCGACGCAATATCATTAAAATGCTTGTCAGTTTTTGTGTTATAACGTCATGGTAATTACCCAGAACATATGTCTACTGGCCACGTGGTATCTAGACTTGGCCCATAAATAGCTGCTTTTCAAGCCCCCTCCCTGGCTCACCAAAGTCACTACTGCCTGTGGGCCGGCTGAATTAGGCTTGCCTAGTTTTCAGACATGGTTGGTCTGTATGAGTAGGAAAATGCAATCTACTTTCACCTCTGTGTTTTTAGTTTTTTGTGACGGGCCTTAGTGAGCTTGTGACATTTAGCCTTGTGACATACTTGACCCTTATAGGTTCTTGCCCTAAGACTGGCCAAAATTTGGTTACCCTAGACCCTTTCCAAATGCCTGAATTTCCCTTATGTTTCACTGCACCGCTTTTTGCCAGGTTTTTAAGAAACACTTCAGAACATTCCTTACATGGTACCATTTCAGGATATGCCACCGTAGCTGCTGCAGTCCTTTAGCTCTTATACTTTTCAGTCACAAGTTACCGTTTCACATAAAATGGCTTCCATGCTGTCACAAATCACTGAATAGAAGAGATTAGATGATTTTCTACTACAGTCAGTCAAGAGCCAATCCTGGATGATGCAGTTAGGGTTTTCAGTGATACCATTTGGCTTTCCCTCCAGCTCTTTACTTCCTCTCGCTCTCTTACTCATTTTCACTCTTTCGTTTATTACTTCTCATCTGGAGAAGCCACCAGCTAGCTAAGAGTCGTCGTGACCCCGTCTCCCTCGCTCACTCCCTCTTTCCCATCCTCGTCACGCCTTCTGGTGGCCCCAGTGCCCTCTCCTCCACTTTGCCGCCTGCCACCTTCCTCAGCAGCGTAATAAATGTGTTCGAGGTGTACTAAAGATTCCGTCCACAGCGGCAGAAAGTCTTGCCGTCAGTCCGACAGGCGTAGTCCGCTAAGCCTTTAACATTTGACCCGAGACCTGTGAGTGGGACTCAGGGCTTCACGCCGAGCATCAACAGTGAGGTGGGCGGACTGAACGGGACACGCGCGCACATCACATGTACAGAAATACACTTGCCACAGTTTACAGCTTTGTATACGTGCTGGGCCAGGATTCAGTCGCTGACCTTTGCTGCCAAATCTGATGGAAAGGGAAGAATGTTTGCAATGATGGTCGACTGTTGTTTGTAAAGGTCAAGAGACACTTCAGAGTGTTCATTTTATAAACTCCGCGTTCGAGGCGGCGGCGCTTTGTCGGTGTTCATGAGGTGGATTTTGTGACTGAGAGGAGAAATCCCACGTGTTTATTTTTAATTACGGGATTTCTCTGTCCCTCTCTTGCGTGTCTTC
>JACXGI010004071.1:40239-56963 GCA_016801175.1 Esox masquinongy
GTGTGTGTGTGTGTTCCATCATTAGCACAGTGTGTGACCGGCAGCAGGCTTGACAGGGCCTCCTATGGGGGAAGACAGAACCAACCTGTCACTCTGCACCTCAACACTGACAAGATCTACCCCCTCTCTCTCACACACGCACACACACAGCTAATGGTATGTTGAAACCCAAGGTGCATGCTGATTGAGGGACCAGCAGTGGTGTGTGTTGATATATGTGTGTGTGTGTTGGTTTGTCAAGGGATGGGGCGGGTGGTCAGACACACACTAATAGCATCTAGTCTGTACTCCTACCTGTGTGTGTGTGTGTGTGTGTTATCCAGGTCTGTGTGTACATCTGTGGCCCCAAAGTCTCCACCAAGATGGTAAAACATGAAAAAAAACAACTAGGAAAAATGGGATTTCTGGTTTAGGTTTAGAGTCAACGGGTTTAAGGGATGGGGAACATGCATTTCTGGTTTTCTGGTCCCTACAAATGTGTGTTTGTGTGTGATCCACGCCTGTGTGTACATGTGGACCCACTGCAGGGCATGACTACTGTTTCTACTATCTCTACTGTTTCTACTATCTCTTCTATCTCTGCTGTCTACAGATCCACTAACAGTGTTGAGTGCATACATATAAATTCGCTGTTTTACAGCTCAGTCCATGGCCCTGTGTGTCTGGAGCCTGCTGGTCTCGCAGGGCGTCGTTTTTTACGACGCCGATACCGGAGAAGGCACAGCCGCGGGCATGAAACAATTTAGAGCTTGTCGACTGACTAGCTCGTCCTTCCCCAGACCGCTGATTGGCCAGATCAGACTCTTCCAGGTGACATCCGGGTGGTTTAAGGTGGTGTTTTCGACTGCTCTCCTTGGGAGGATGTGTGGCGAAGGGAATCGGCTGGCTGTGTATGACATCTTACCCTGCTGGAATGCCGCACCCTTCCAGCAAAGATCTTTCAATTTAGCCTTCCGTTCAGTAAGAGGAAGGATCGTTCCGAGTAATTTTCCAGAGTTTGCACTCCTGCAAAATCCAGCCGTTAAATTATTCAGCAACATATCCCCTTGCACTCGGATCTTTCTACCTTGTTCGACATTTGACGAGGATTATTAGAAGCAAAATAAATCGGGAAATAAAAGTGATCAGATTGGAGGGGGTAGGAGGAGAAGCAGAGAGGTGGTACAGAGAGAGTGAGAGGGAAGAGAAAAAGAGACTATGTAGAGTTGAAAGAGATAGAAAGAGTCCCAGTCTCTTAAACGCAGATGCCATCCTTTTTAGTGCCCTTTCGGATGTGCAGTTACACGGACGCCCCGGCAGACCCTTCAGCGGGGTCCTTGCTGGTCATGAAGCACGTCCGCCCTTTCTTCCTCCTTGCCCTCACTATGTCAGAGTCCAGCTGCTGCGGGGACAGGGATGTGGCCATAAGCATCCAGATGGCTCCACAGGCGGAATGTGGGTGTGGGGGGAGGAGGGCTTGGCGTCTGGGATGGGACGGGGAATACGTGTTGCAACCGGGCAGAACTTAGTCACCAGGGACCAGGAGGCTAAAGTATTAGCTGCAGAGCCTGGCTTTAGGGCAGCGTGAACCCTTCCTGTCCCCGGCTCTACCACCAGACAGCCGCGATAAACGTGGTTGACGTAATTGCTCGGGGCTGCCATGTTTTGCCGATACCCCACAACAGGTGCGCTTGGCTGGTAGAGCGGCTGACCAGTAACTAAAAGGTTGCATGATCGAATTCCAGTGCCGGCAAGGTGAGATGAATCTGTTCCGTTCTTGAGCTCCACGTCGGTTCAACGTAATTGCTCCCAGGGCGGTCATCGTGGTAGCTCCCTGCACCTCTTCAATTCGTAGAGATCTGGTTAAATGCGGAAGCCACGGCTCGTTTGGACCAAGTGTCCAAACTGACAGATATCTACTTTCCCTTTCTTCATTATACCCGTCAGGAAGTCATTGGCCATTAGTCAAAATGCAGTTTATATTCTGCTGTCCTCAAACTCAACTCTGGGCCTTGGAGCCAAGTCCACTGCTTCACTTCATTCTCCCCGTCTAATCAGGGACTGATTTAGAACCAGGACCCCAGGTGAGTGCAATTAATGATGAGGTAGAACAGCGAAAGAGCACGGTCTGGACCGCGTAAGAGTCGGCTTGCCCTGTTACACAGTAAATATTGAGAACACGGCACAGGACATTGGCTGGCTGTTGTCATGGTGACAGCAGAAAGTCTATTTCTGCACAACCACATAACTCTTAAGAGAATTGCTGAAAAAACAAGCAACTCTAAACATGCTATGCAGTAGCGTGTGTGAGTTTGCCACCGTTTGGCCTTGACCCTTTGGCAGTTGTGAGGTAAGGTGGAGTGTATGGATTTTGAACGAGAGCATTGCCTGAAAAGTTATTCAGTAGTTTTGTACTTTGCTACAGTAGTCTACCCTTTTGTAACAGCCTTGAACGTGGAGCTTCTTTCTCTTTCTCTCGGATTTGATTCCGGTTGAGAGTTACGATGCACAATGGCAAACACACCTCAACGCGTTTGATAGCCACCTCCTGATGAGTCCTGGAGATGGTTTGTTGAACCCTTATGACCTCGCTGGATCCATGAATGCTCATGTTTGCTTGTTGACTTGAGCTAGTGGTTCGACAAAGGGTTGTGGGTGTGGCCTAGTCCACTTTGGCCACGTAGAAACATTTAGAGGCCGACTTACGGTCTTTGGAGATGGAATATTTTCTTTCAAACTACATTTCCATGAGTTCTACGCCATGGCTTTTTTTTGTGATTGTGATTGTTAGCTCTCAGAGATCAAATACCATACCATTGGGACAGAAAGCCAAATGTTCGGATTTTAAATGAAACAATAAATAGATATGATATACATTCTCACCTTTTGGTTTGTGTAATTGTGTGCATGTTATTTTCACCGTTTAGATATCACAGAACTTTATCCTTGTCCACCCTATTTCAGGGCACCAAAAGTAGCTTTTTGTGAGGAAAGGGCTTCCTTGGTTCCTGTGCTGACAGGTCGGTTCAGCGGTGAGGGCAACACGACGTGGGGCTGCCCTGCTTTCCGGATCCTCCTCTTCTCTCCAGCTCCTTTAACATCTCCCACTGTATTTCCTTCTCTCAATATTTTTTCTTCTCCCCCAGCTGCTAAGCAGTGCCCTCTATATGCTCCCCCTGATGAGGTCCGGATGGAAGGTAGCTATGCCAGGGCAGGTCTGGCACTACTGGCTGTGTCTGGAAGGTTCCGGATCCTGCTTTGGATGCGTTGGTGCTACGCTGAGGCGCATGCACGTTTGCGCTAAAATATTTATACAGTGCCCCAAAGAATTATTGACACCCTTGATAAAAATGAACAGGAAAGTCTGTGGACAAAATGCCACTGTTTCTATCAGCTTGATATTACACTCAAAAAATCATAACCTTAAAATGATTAAAGACAGTTCAAATAAAACTAAAATCGTCATCACTAAGTAATTATCTTATTCAAAAACATGCATTAAAATATATGTAAGAAACAAGGCACGAGGAAGTGTGGTGTAACTCAATTTTAAAAAATCTGGTGTGTTCTTGTTTTTCGATAGGTAATACAAGGTTTGTTTAGACTTTGTTGTAATTTGGTTTATTCCAATTGATTGATAGAGGCTTCAGTGTCTCCCTCCCTCCCTCCCGTTTTGTCATTATCCCGGCATTTACTCGCCTAACACTCTACGTTCTGACCTTCTCGCAAAGCCGCAGCGCGTACGTTTAATGAACAAGAAACACTCCTGCACAAAACCACCAAGCACAGCAATAGTAAGAGATTATCCGTTTTAAATGATTGTTGAGGAGTTTGTATCAAAGCAGTTTTCGATGGTTTTACCTGTGCAAATAGTGCCCACGTACATCAATGTTAATAGTAATTCTTTCCTCTCTCTTTCCTAAAGGGTTGAACGTTTAGTGTTTTGTTTGTGGTTGTGTGTTTTCTTTTGTGTGTGTGTGTGTGAGACTCATTCATAACCTAAATCTCCATTATTTCCTCGTCGACCCTCAGTTGAGTCATGATGTCTTTTTTTCCTCTCTTTCTGCCTTTTTCCTCTCTCCATTCTTATTTTCCAGAACATGCTGGCCGAGAAGGTAGAGCAGATGATGGAGTGGAGCTCCCGACGCTCCGTGATCCGGATGAACGGCGATAAGTTCCGGCGTTTCGTCAAGGCCCCGCCCAGGAACTATTCTGTCATCGTGATGTTCACTGCTCTGCAGCCTCAGAGGCAGTGCTCAGTGTGCAGGTACGAACCGGAGCGACTTAACCACACTGTACGCAGCTGAATTTTGCGCCAGCCCACTTAAAGTGTTTTGAGATTTGGTGAAATATATGGCTGGTTGAATTAGCTGCGGCAGTGCTGGGCTTGAGCATGCGAACACGGTGGTCCTGCCGGACTGAAGGGGCCCGGCCCTGCTCGCTCAGGTCTTCATTGGCTTTTGTTCATGAGACGTCAGTAGATTATAACGCTGGTCAATAATGCAATTCACATGAGAGATTAAATCAGGTTATCTCTATTTGTGGCACGTAAACTGTGGCGGAAAGTAACAAGCAAAGCAAGAGGGATGTCTCGTCCAAAAATCTGTCCATGTTATGGAGATCATCAGTTAGTAAGCAAGTGAGCAGTTTTTGTGTGGATCTGGGCAGCAATGAACGCTGTTTATATTCTTGATATGTAGGCAATATTGAATTATTTTTATGTATAAAGGTTATTAGTTATTTGTTCGATTTTTAGTGTTTGGCTAAATGGTTAAATGGATGTTTTGATTGTGAGTTGGTGTACAATTCATTCTATGACTGTGACAAACCAATGCAACCTCATAGTACTACTAGCATAGCATCCTACGCTCTGTTGAACACAGGCTGTTGACTTCAACAACCCTCTTCAAATATTCATAAACATATTTAAATAACAAGACCTATCCATCAATCAAATGAGAGAAATAGGTGGGAGCTTGACAGCCCTCCGTTCCACTCTATGGACAACAAATCCCATTTTTTGGGGCGAAGACACAAGCATCTCGTCATTATATCCAGTGTCTCTGACGGTAGGCTACTTTTGGTACATTCTCATTTTTTTATTTAAAATTTTATCAGCTGAAGACAAAGGCATCAGTCACCATCAATGCTCAAAATTACAGGTATCCCGTAGCCCCAGGTAAGATAAAAAATATGTCTTGGGCATTTCAAAACAGATTTTGGGACGGTCGCAGTACTATATATCAGTAAAATATAAAATGCATACAAAAGTGGTTCCATACTAACATGTTTTAAACACACAGCTGACAACAACATTTAGCTCCACAGTTCTTAAACTATGAATTATTCACCTTACAAGAGGAGAAAAGTGTTCACTCATCTCTGCCTTGTGTGTGAATGCTCGAAAAAGCTATTAACCTCTTGAGTCCCAAAAATGCGCCATCAGATCTGCCGAGGCGTTGTGAGAACCCCATTCTTAAATGGGAACCTGATGCGAGCGATTTATGTAATGTGACGGAAATGGATAATATAGCCTAATGGTAGAAAAATAGAATGCAATACATGCAAACAATAGGATTGTGCATTATTGCCATTGGTCAGTAAAACTGTACAGGAAAGAAATGCCCTTTTCAATGTCATATTAGGATGTTTTGAAAACAACGAATTAGTATATACTAATTCGTTGTAAAATTATTATACAATAAGTATATTTTAATGATTAAAACCGTAATGGATGTTTGTCTGTTTTCATTAAGATCGTTTTTTCTTGACAAGTTTGTGTAACGTCGACTGTCTGTATCTATATAAGTGCTAAAAATGATCTAGACCCATATTGGCATATCAAAACACCAAAAAAATTAAGTATTCTCATTTTGCGAGGACTCAAGTTCTGTTCCGGACGGTCAAAATTGCACTTCGGGGTGGTAGCAGGACGGTGAGGAATAAAGGTTAGTCGCGGGCCATGCTCAACATGCCCCTTTTGACCTCAACAGATGACTTCTGAACAGAACCTCCTCTACATAATCCGTGTGTTGAGTCTAGATGTGTGCCTTGGGGCGATTAGCAGCCACTAAGCCAGTGGGGTATTTCCCAGTGTAAGAGCCCCTTCACAGAGCCAATGCGTTTGCTTCATTCAATAAAGAGAACTCGACCAGGGAATAATCATGTGTATTATGGAAGAGGAGGAAGTTAATTCAATCCACACTGACCTTTCCCGCACCCGTCATCCTCCCCGTTCCCCGTGACCCGTAATGCTTTTCAAATCATCCGCTGTCCACTCGGATCAAATATTTGTGTGTCTTCTCCCCATTTTTAGAACCTTCGCCCTCAAGTGATCCTTCTCTTCCGACGCCCGTCGCCGACGGGGCTAACCTCGACGTATCCGTTTGTTAATTTATTTATTCTTAAAATGCATTAATCTTAACTAGGAAACAGCATTTCCTTCCAGTTCGAGGTCGTCACTCCGAAAATCATTAGTTAATGTCACGCCCGGCATTGCGTTCGCTTGCCGTTTAGCGACTGGGACGGAGAATTTACATAAACGATACCATTGCGTCGTTAGTCAGTGGGCGCCCAAGATAAATTTAGTGTCCTGACCCCCCCGTCGGCATTTAAAGTCCTGACGGGCACCAGAGAGGACTGTTAATCGCCGGGGTCCTCACTCCGGCATCGCTCATACTTTCACTTTTCTCTTTGCCTTCTTTCTCTCTTCCCTCTCTCTCTCTCGCTCCCGCTCTCTCTCTCAGTACAGGGCACCGTTGGGCCTCAAACAATAAAACCATATTACTTATGTAGGAACATGAATAGTACATGTCATAAATGCAACACTAATGTGAGTTGACATGCAATTTATAGTAGGTGTTTGCTTCCCAACAGAAAAGCGTGTTTTGTTACCTATTTTATTCATGCTTTTTGGAAGTCTTCTTTGTTAATTAATGTACTATAACATATGGCTGAGGACATTACCAAGCCATCTGGAGACGCAATATCTTTACTGGGTCTTTTGAGCTCCAATTAAGGAAGTAAACTCTCTTTCCAGCACTGTTTGACCGGTCCTCCACTCCGTTCATTTGCAGGTCAGTTCGAGGGGCCATAACACACTTTGCTGAATATCTGCAGTTTCATTCTCCTCAAATAGATTGACACATTTTGGCTAGTTTGTTTATCGTATCCCCTGTCATGCCAGGCTGTGGGAACCACGATGGTTATCAAAAGGGTCAACATTGCCAGAGTGAAAGGGCGTGTGATTGGTTGAGGTATGGCAGCAGAATAGCGGCTGGTCATCATGTTTTCCCTCATATGTCAGGGATAGAGCAGTAATTATAGCTGTAGGATGTTCTCCTTAGACATCCATTATCCTCTCTCCTCTCTCTCTGTCTACCTCTCTCACTCTCTTTCTCTCAGGGAGGTGGGGGTGCGTTTGTCTCTCTCCTCGTCTTTTTCAACTTCCTCCTCAAACCGGCATGGCCACAATTAACACCAGCGTTTGCTCATCTTTTTCTTCTTCCCTTTCACCTCTTTCATCCCCTTCTCGTTACATTTCTTCCTTTTTCTCTGCCTTTTCTATATTTCTCTCTCTCCCCTCTCCCTTTTTCATTGTTTCTTTTGCTCCGTCTTTATATCTCCCCTCTACCTCTCTCTTCCTCTTCTACCTCTCTCTCCCTCTACTTCTCTCCCTCTCATCGTCTCTCTCTTTCTCTGTTCTCTTATCTCTCCCCCTGACCTTTGAACAGACAAGCTAATGAGGAGTACCAGGTGCTGGCTAACTCCTGGCGCTACTCCTCGGCTTTCTCTAACAAACTGTTCTTCACCGTGGTGGACTATGACGAGGGGGCGGACGTCTTTCAGCAGGTAATCGCCTGGATCACCCTCCCTCCTTCCATCCTTCCTTATACCCTTCCTTCCATCCTTCCATCCCCAAAGCCCTCATTTCCATTTGCATGGTGGCCTGACAGGCGCTGTGCCGAGACACAGCACGCTAATTAGCACGCAGGCGAAGTTTAAAGGAGAGATAAATCATTAAAATAAGGGGAAAAAATTGTCTGACAGGCTCTCTGCAGGGTTTATGTACGAGCGGGGCCTCGTCATCCGGCGGCCATTTTATGACAGCTCAGGCCACTTAGCGAGAGACTCACATTTCATGTCTCCTGAACGTTGTATCAGAGATACCTTTGATGGTCAATTATGTAGGATGACCTTTACCTAAGTATTCACAATACACAAACATAGGCTGGTTTACCTTGCGGTGGATGTCTACTTGATTTGTTTATGCTGACTGTGCACTCCTGTCATGGGCTCCAGCCTCCTCTAACTGTGCTCTCCCATCTTGGGCTCCAGCCTCTGACTGTGCTGTCCCGTCCAGGGCTCCAGCCTCCCTCTCTGGCTGTGTAAATCATTTTGACTAACCTAGTGATGACATGGAACAGATTCTGTTGATTAACCTATTAACAACGCATAAAATATTCTATTGATCAATGTAGTGATGGCACAGAACTGATTATATTGATCAACGTAATAGCAACACAGAACTGATTATATTGATCAACCTAGTAACAACACAGAACTCTTTATATTAACCAACCTTGTGATGACATGGAACAGATTCCAATCTTCACGGTCGAGCAATTCTTGGTGGAGTTAGGCAAGATAATAACATCTAAATCTATACAGTGGGCCTCTGTAGCTCTGTTGGTGTTGTGCTTGCAGTGCCAAAAGTGGGTTCAGTTTCTGGGATAAAAAAAGTGTACAGTATACACTCATGACTCTAATTGGCTTTCAGTATTGGCTGCTGCTTAATGGCCTGTTGAATTATTATAGTATTATTTACAACCCTGTTTCCAAAAATGTAAAGAGAAACAGAATGCAATAATGTCCAAATCATTTAAACCCTATATTCAATAGACAATAGTACGAAGTCAACATATCAAATGTTGAAACTGAGAAATGTTATTGTTTCTTGAAAAATATATGCCCACTTTGAATTTGATACCAGCAACAGGTTTCAAAATAGCTGGGACGGGGGCAACAAAAGACTGGAAAAGTTGTGTAATGCAAAAAAAAAAACCTGGTGGAACATCTCACAAATAATTATGTTAACTGAACAGGTCAGTAACATGATTGGGTATAAAAAGAGCATCCCAGGGAGGATGTGTATTTCAGAAGTTAAGATGGGAGGGGTTCACCACTCTGCGAAAGACTGGGCAGGCAAATAGTGCAACAATTTTAGAATTGCGTTTCTCAACGTAAAATTGCAAAGAGATTGGGGATCTCATCATCTACGGTACATAATGTCATTAAAAGATTCAGAGAATCAGGAGAAATCTCTGTACGCAAGGGACAAGGCCGAAAAAAATAAATAATTCAGAGTTCATTAAGATAGACTGAGGCGGAGTGGAAAACTGTCCTGTTGGCCGACTAATCAAAATTTTAGATTATTTTTGAGAATCATAGACGCCGCGTCCTCTGGACTAAAGAGGAGAGGGACCATCCGGCTTGTTATCAGTGCACAGTTCAAAAGTCAGCATCCATGATGGTATGGGGGTGCATTAGTGCACATGGCATGGGTGACTTGCACATCTGTGAAGGCGCCATTAATGCTGAACAATATATACAGGTTTTGGAGCAACATTTGCTGCCATCCAGGTGACGTCTTTTTCAGGGAAGGTCTTGCTTATTTCAGCAAAACAATGCCAAACCACATTCTGCACATATTACAACAGCAAGGCTCTGTAGTAGAGTCCGGGTGCTAACCTGGCCTGCCTGCAGTCCAGACCTGTCACACATTGAACACATTTGGTGCATTATGAAACGAAAAATACGACATAGGAGTCCCCGAACTGTTGAGCAGCTGAAATCCTATATCAAGCCAGAATGGGAAACATTTCACTTTCAAAACTACTAACTACCGTACAGCAGTTGGTCTCCTCAGTTCCCAAACACGTACAGAGTATTGCTAAAAGAAGAGGTGATGCAACACACTGGTAAACATGCCCTTGTCCCAACTTTTTTGACACATTGCTGGCATCAAATTTAAAATGGGCATGCATTTTTCCAAAAACAATACAATTTCTCAGTTTCAACATTTGATATGTTGTCTTTGTACTATTTTCAATTCAATATAGGGATAAATGATTTGCACACCATTGCATTCTGTTTTTATTTGCTTTTTACACCGCGTCCCAACTTTTTTGGAAATAGAGTTTCCTGTTTTCAAAAACAAGAAATGTATATAACTTAACTGCAAGACATATCTCACCCAACACCAAGGCGTACCTCACCCAACATCTTGGACATGCTGGAATGATGTCCTCACTTAATTAAAAATATGTCCTGCTTTGTTCCCATGCTTACAATAAGCAGCTTCTTCACCCCTTATGCCAATATTGATTTGAATCGGGATGCTTCCAGATTGAATTTTAATGGTCCTTGCGGTTTATGTACGTGTGCAAATGTAAGTGCTTGCGCGTTGGCCATATGTTTTGCATGTCACTGTGTGCCAGATTTTCTTACGGTAGGGGAGTGACTGCTGTATCACTCTGCATGGATCTCAATACTTACCCAACACCTGAAGTCTAGACTCCATATCGTCATAGCAACTCAGCACCAGAGAAACCCATGATGAAATGTTGGTTTATCATCACTAGCAGTAATTTGCATTACAATAAACAGATGTGAAGCTAGCTTCCAACCGTCCATTACCATACCCAATAAGCAATCCATCTGGGCTTAACACGCACCCCTGAGGTACGCCTCACACTCTCTACTCGAGCAATTATGTGATTATGGGCCTCTAAGATTAAAATGACATGTAATTAAATGCAGATCACTTTGTCTAGCTTTTCTTTTGTTTTTATGGAGCGAGCGCTAGTGTATAGTACTCCTAATGGTTGATTCACCTCTACGCTCCGGGGAGGGAGCCGCGGGCTCTATTCATGCAATTAACAGAAATAACCTTCGTAATGATCCTCACTTTGTTCGCTGTTGAGTTTTCCGGGGTTGGGAGTGAACTGACTTTTTTGTTGATTTTAATTGCAGTGAGCTGGTTTTCCGAGGTAAAACCAGTGAAGATCACACCGAGGCGCCATGTTTAACAAGTGGATTGAGATACTCTCCATATAAATACATAGACACTGCATACAAGAGGGAAAAACGGAGACGAAGAGAACTTTGATTTCCTCCTTATTTTCGACTTGCTGCGACACCGTTAGGCACGTGCCTCCTACGCCAGTTTAATTAGAACTTAGAGATTCAAGGAAGGATATGCTCTCCACGTAGGAAAACAATGAGACGGCGGAGTGGGAGAATGACAGAGATGTACCCTACCGTCTGAGAGGGAGTGTGAGAGCAGAGGCAGGCGCCCCGGATAAATAAGTATGCGGTCTGTGCAGCCTAGCCGTTCATTAGGCCTAATGACCATCGCCAGCCTCTGTGGTGGGAGAGTCCGGTAATTAGGTGTGCCGCGGGGCCACCAACGGGTGCCCTGCCCCGCTTCCGCTCTCCCTGGGTGGGTGGCCTCTTGCACGGAACACTTCCGTGTCTGTGTGTGTCTGTGTGTGTCTGTGTGTGTCTGTGTGTGTCTGTGTGTGTCATGTGATCCGGAAGGAATTGTCTTTCTCAGCACTTCTCTCTTTGCCCTTTACTCTTATGCCCTGCCTTCCCCACCCTACCTCTCTCCCTTCCTTGTCTTTCATCCCACCTGTTCCCTCTTTCTTTTCTTCCGCTTTTCCTCCCCACGCCTACACACCTATTGTCTTTTTTTCCTAATTTCCGTTTCTCGCTTGTTCTCTTTCTCCCCCGTCTCTATCTCTCTTTTTATCTCTGTTTATCTCTTCCCCCGTCTCGCTCTGTCTCTTCCCATCTCTTTCACTCCAGTTGAATATGAACTCGGCACCTACCTTCATGCACTTCCCAGCCAAGGGAAAACCTAAGAGGGCGGACACCTTTGACCTCCAGCGTATTGGCTTTGCCTCGGAACAGCTGGCCAAGTGGATCGCTGACCGCACCGATGTACAGGTGAGGCTTTTTCTTTCTGTTATTTCACCTTTTATTTTGCCCAGTAAGCCGATTGAGAACCACATCTCATTTGCGGTGAGACAGCCGGCCATTGGATTTGACACAGTGCACGTGGTCAGCAAGGTTTTTTACACACATACCTGTGTTATCTAATGTGTTTTGTAACACGTGGTGTGTTACAAAAACATAGAAGTTCATCATTATAAAACACACATTGAGAAAAAAAATCGCTTGCTAGTAACAGAACAGGCGAGCATCCGAACAAGATTATATTAAATGTGATCTTTATCCCAGACTTGGTCCCGAAGATGAATACACTATCAAACGTTAACCTTTCTCTCAGAGATCCCATCACCAGACTTACCTATCTGATGCAGACACAACCAACAAGAAGGACAAGAGCACTTTGCGCAAGTAAAGTCAAATCCCAACAACACAAAAAGCAATTAATGGCTGTGAATTACACGTAAGGTTTTCCAAAAACACGTTTTAACATAATTCTGATCACGTTACGTTATGTGAATGTTGTGCTAACATGGAACCACAACATGCGAGCAACGCGTGATGAAACTACGCATTTCGAAACGCAATCCCGTGTCAAGTGTTCAAAAAGCACAAGTTTTCTGCCTTGTGGAATAATGTTTATAAATGGTTTTACTGTATGGGATAAAAGGCTTTCTGTTAGTGCGCCTCAGCTTTGGCAGTTTCTACTCGCACTCTGTAAGAATCCCAATGAGTTGAGCGACTGTTATCCATATAAGATCCATGGCATTCCGGTGAGCTCTATCGTCTCCCTTTTTAACTGTCCTCCATTATGGAGAGGCATCTCCCCCTGTCCTTCAACAATCCTTTGGATTCTCCGTCCCATCGAAGAAGGAAAAAAAAACAAGAGTTGACATTGGACAAACACAAGCAAACAGGAACTGCATAACACGTATACGCTCCGCCTCCTGGTTCCACAAGCAGTCTGAAATATGGGCAACGCGCTTCCCTTTATCGGAGATAATCCAATAGCTTTAGAAGGCAAGGCCGGCAACAGACACATTCTGTCTCTACGGCAACATATTACAACCTTCAATAGAATAGGCATGTTTATAGGGTGTGTGCGTGTGTGTGCATGCACGTTTTAGTTGTGGGGACCAAACAAATATAGTAAAACAAGCTATATGACCTTGTTTCACCTGTCCCCGCAAAGGAAAAGGCCATTTTGCAACTCGGGTTATGTTTATGTTCTAATTTATATTTTCTGTAAAAAAAAATGTTTTTTTTCCATTTGCAGTAATAATGAAAACTGCTAAAATAGACATTAATATAAAACACACACTCACATTAAGAAAAGCAATCAAAATTATTTATAAAAAGGTAATTTATTTAACATTTGAACATGATAGACTGAAACCGGTGGTTTCACTGCTGATGCTGAGGCTTGCATATATAGCACATCACCTTAATCTACTACTGACATGAATTGGCTTGCCCAATTTCATTTCTATGCTGAGATGAGACAGACATGATTTGTTTCCGTAAAATAAGCCAATTTAACTTCCGGCTTGTTCAACAACCCAGTAATGTGGGTTTTAAAAGAGAGATTATCTTTGAACCAAATGCCAACGTATTTATTACCAGGGAAAACATTCTGTGACAGAACCGGGACGATTATTGTCAAGGTCACTGTTTCCGCCGTCATGTAGTGGAAACACATGGGTTTCCAGGTTTTCATACTTTAGGAATGGCCCCCGAAATCAGTGTTGGATAAAGGAAAAAATATTGTATCCGCTCCATACGTGGTGTAACGCTAACCAGTATAACTGGGTCAGGTTTGTCCCTCCCTGTGGTTTTCCTAGTGTAGAGAAGTTGCAAGTAATCAAATACTTATTTTTCTGTGAACAGACTCAGCAAAAAAAACTTTGGTTTTGAAAATCGCATTTGGGATTCAGTTTAGAATGAGGGTTTTAGGGTTAGGTTAAGGTTAGGTTTCTAGGGAAGGATTTTGAATGGGAATAAGTGTTTTCGTGCGCGCTGGAAAACAGCGTCAGAAAAACCGGGGGCCTGCCTGAAATGGTTCTAGTATGAAATGCTTATTATCATTTTCAATTTTTTGCTACGTTTTCGGAAGTTCGTCCTTCTAAATTCAACTCTGACATGGCGGCACCTCTCTCTTTGTTTTGATAGGAAGTTCGGATAAGCTAGTAGCCTTCAACACCCCCCCCCCCCCACCCACCCAAATATCAAAGCTCACTGACAGGAACCCCTGTGTTGTGTAATTACCTTGTGCTCAGCAGTATCAATCAATCGGTCTGCTTCGATCAGAAGAATCGAGCTGGAACTCTGCAACCTTTCACTCGTCTACTCACTCGCTTTTTCTCTCTTCTCCCTTCTCTCTTCTCCCTTCTCTCTCATTCCTCGCTCCGTTCCCAGATCCGAGTGTTCCGTCCCCCTAACTACTCAGGCACCATAGCCTTGGCCCTGCTGGTTTCTCTGGTCGGAGGGCTGCTCTACCTCCGAAGGAACAACCTGGAGTTCATCTACAACAAGACCGGCTGGGCCATGGCCGCACTGGTGAGAAAGGCACCCTCTGCCGCGCAGTGCATGCTCAGACGAACGCATGCAGAAACCCGAACCCCCGAGCAAAAATAAATTAATACATAACCGCCAAAAAAAACCAAAACTGTATATCAAATACTGCTTTCTATTTTAGCATTAAAGTATTTCACAATGACATTGCTCTGCATAATTACACAGCTCTACATGACTGACGGATGCATTCGATCTGTTTTTGGTTCAGGAACTGGTGAAACCAATTGTGGCGTATGTAGGTCTGTTTTGATCCTGTTCCAATATATAATGCATGTGTTTTCAACACACATTCCTCCTCAAATCAAGAAGCCAGTCCATCTCCAAGCCTCAACCAGGACAAATTGTCGTGTTTGTTGTTAACAACAGGACCCACTGTGCGGCTTTGGTTTGAACCTTGTCTTTTCTGCGCTGCAGCTGAACGCACTCCTGGGCATGAATCGAGAGGGGACACATTAAATGTTTTAAAAACATTTTAGTTATTTAGCTGACGCTTTTATCCAGAGCGACTTGCATCCATTATTGATTGCATACATTTAGTACCTTATAGTACTTTACCAGTGTCCTCTAAACTGCTCTGGTGCAGTGGGATTTTCTCTTTATACCAATGGGTGGAGTTTTTTAGGGCTGTTGGGGGGCCCAGAGCCTGAACAACTACTACAGTTGACCTTTGTAAAATGTCAAAAACAACTGTGTCAGTATGATGGCACCATGATGACTGACACTTCAGTTTTACTGCTAGGAGTTCAGCATCATGCACGATTCCATTTGAAGTTTGGCTCTTAAAGAATGTCGTTGAACAAACGCAATGCTTTCAGTTCATTGCTAACCACTAGTTCTGAAGCTGACTAATCCCTAGTTTAACTGTTGAATACTTTCATGGTGTGACATTCAGTCTTTGCTGAGCTTTTCTGGTAATGGTTTCTTAAAAAGCCATTCCCCTTACATTATCAGGTTATGTGTCTGCACACGCCACACGTTACTTTCATATAGTGTTTTGACTGAGAAAAATATGATTGCTTTGTTGATGCAGCAGCCATAGTGACAGATACGACAGCCATACTGTAGTTTCAGAGATACGACAGCCATACTGTAGTTTCAGAGATACGACAGCCATACTGTAGTTTCAGAGATACGACAGCCATACTGTAGTTTCAGAGATACGACAGCCATACTGTAGTTTGAGATACGACAGCCATACAGTGAGGAAAAAATTATTTGATCCCCTGCTGAGTTTGTACGTTTGCCCACTGACAAAGAAATGATCAGTCTATAATTTTAATGGTAAGTTTATTTGAACAGTGAGAGACAGAATAACAGCAAAAAAAATCCTGAAAAACGCATGTCAAAAATATTATAAATTGATTTGCATTTTAATGAGTGAAATAAGTATTCGACCCCTCTCAATCAGAAAGATTTCTGGCTCCCAGGTGTCTTTTATAGAGGTAACGAGCTGAGATTAGGAGCACATTCTTAAAGGGAGTGCTCCTAATCTCAGCTTGTTACCTGTATAAAAGACACCTGCCCACAGAAGCAATCAATCAATCAGATTCCAAACTCTCCACCATGGCCAAGACCAAAGAGCCGTCCAAGGATGTCAGGGACAAGATTGTAGACCTACACAAGGCTGGAATGGGCTACAAGACCATCGCCAAGCAGCTTGGTGAGAAGGTGACACCAGTTGGTGCGATTATTCGCAAATGGAAGAAACACAAAAGAACTGTCAATCTCCCTCGGTCTGGGGCTCCATGCAAGATCTTACCTCGTGGAGTTGCAATGATCATGAGAACGGTGAGGAATCAGCCCAGAACTACACGGGAGGATCTTGTCAATGATCTCAAGGCAGCTGGGACCATAGTCACCAAGAAAACAATTGGTAACACACTACGCCGTGAAGGACTGAAATCCTGCAGCGCCCACAAGGTCCCCCTGCTCAAGAAAGCACATGTACAGGCCCGTTTGAAGTTTGCCAATGAACATCTGAATGATTCAGAGGAGAACTGGGTGAAAGTGTTGTGGTCAGATGAGACCAAAATCGAGCTCTTTGGCATCAACTCAACTCGCCGTGTTTGGAGGAGGAGGAATGCTGCCTATGACCCCAAGAACACCATCCCCACCGTCAAACATGGAGGTGGAAACATTATGCTTTGGGGGTGTTT
>JACXGI010004072.1:0-11351 GCA_016801175.1 Esox masquinongy
TCCATGCCACGCCGCATTGCTGCAGTAATTCAGGCAAAAGGAGCCCCAACTGAGTATTGAGTGCTGTACATGCTCATACTTTTCATGTTCATACTTTTCAGTTGGCCAACATTTCTAAAAATCCTTTTTTTGTATTGGTCTTAAGTAATATTCTAATTTTCTGAGATACTGAATTTGGGATTTTCATTAGTTGTCAGTTATAATCATCAAAATTGAAAGGAATAAACACTTGAAATATATCAGTCTGTGTGGAATGAATGTATACATTATACAGGTTCCACTTTTTGAATGGAATTACTGAAATAAATCAACTTTTTGATGATATTCTAATTATATGACCAGCACCTGTATGTAAATCTCTTCGCAAAATTTGGTTTCTGCAATGTTGGTTACAAAAGCTGTACTTACGGCAAGGCCGTAAATATAATATACATATAATATCCAGTATTCAGATATGCTCAAAATGGCCCCCTGAATATATTGATATAAAAAATATGAATAAAAATGTGCTATGCTACGACAGGCAACCACGCACCACCGTCCAAAATAATTATTAGCAAATGTAATCATAATCATAACTAAACTCAACAAATTGTCATTATTACTAAAATTAGTGTTATGGTGTACTGCAGTTCTGCATGTAGTTTGTCCAAGTGGTGTTATTGCCGTACCCCAGAAGATGTCGTTGCTCGATTGCTGTGAGTAGCCTAGATAAAATTAATAAATATCAAACACTGTACTGTCTCTCGATTTCATTATTTTCAATTGTATTAAAAAGTTGAAAACTAAAATGTAATGTGTGTTTTACAGGCTATATCACTGTCGACTGTGGTAGTTTTAACAACAATGTCAATACGTCATTTTGCGCTGGAACTGTAGCCTAATTGTGGAAATAAATATTTTCCTAAAAAGTGTCAGTAATTGTATGTGGAAACAAATGTTTTTCGTGAAAACGGGCTGATTTGCGACTGCTAATCAATCAACCATATCTAACTTTAGCTATTACAGCTAAGTTACCTGGAAGTTAATTAGCCACACATTCACCCAGCGACCAACAATGGTGCTCACGGGTGTATTCAACTAACGTTAATGTCTTTATTACGTTATATTTGTCAGAAAGCCCACGTGAAGTCTGAGTAAAGTGTCAAGTCATTTATGTTGCGCTGCATGTGTAATTTATGTAGACAGTAGGAGCTTTCATTTAGCTTTCATTTGCATACTTGTATAGTATACTGTATAGCTGTACTTGCTTATGATAAATGTCATTATTAATTAATGTTTTTTTTATTAAAGTGCAAGCAGATTGATTACAGTCAGCTTGCATTCACAGTGATTGTCATTATGAGCAAGAGGAAGGATGGCAGTGACATTCATCAATTTTTTGGCCAACCTCAGAAAAGTTGAGAGCAGTGAGAAAATGAGTGCCAGTCAGATAACAGAACTATACAGTAGTACAAGAGATGAGTCTATGTTTCTGGATATAGTAATCATTGCCATTCAGATCAGAAATGGTTAGTGATCCATTCCTGAACTTCATGGTAAGAAACACCACTTGTTTAGTGATAATATTTATTTCATGTTCACTCTGGTGCGTTCAGAGTAAAGAGAGAGAGGATGAGGATGCCAATAGGGCAGGGAGAGCAAGGGACATGGAGGTGAGCGAGAAAAGGAGCAAATATTGATGACTCATCGGATATCACCGTATTGGTATTGTTCCTACAACATCATAATTAATGTTGGCACAACTGAGGTTAGGTTAAAGCACAGGTGCTACTGAGGTTTGGTTTAGGCACAGGTGTCTCTTAGGTTAGGTTTAGGCACATGTGTCTCTGATGTTAGGGTTAGGTCAAAGGGTGGGGGGCAGGGGAATATTCTATCTTTGGACTGGGGTAACCAACTAACTACAGGTCAGTTGCAATGATGGTCCTGGAGCAACATTAATTATGTTGTCTTGGGAACAACATCAACATGGCGCTATCAGATGGTTAAGGGTCCTTTTTCGGAGGAGGACCCGTAGACCCCCTGGCAGATTTCGTCACCCCCAATGTTGACTCCATGGCTACAGCCTTTAGATGCAGTGAAATATACTTTACTGGCAAATGTAATCAGTATACTAAATTTGTTTAGATTTTATCCAGCTATCATCCAAATTCCTTAAGAATATTATTTTACCTGTACAAGATCTTTAAGGAATAAGCACATTATTTTTATATATATCACCCACTTCACTGACACTCAGTCAGAGATTTATTTGTAGAAAAACAAAATATATGAAAGAAAAACACCTACGTGCACAGAAAGTGTGAAAAAAAAAAACATCCACTAATTGTTGTATTCAAGAACATTTTGTGTGAAGCTGAAAAAGTACTCTGTGGCACAGATACATTACTAGCACTGTAAAGTTACTAACCGAGTATGCATTCCAAATGGCTTACTGTCTTCTACAGTTGGTAGTGTACTACTTTTGACCAGAGACCTACATAGGGAATTGAGCACCAATAGGGACAGCAATACAGTTTTATAATGAGCTGTGACTGCTGTGGGAGTGTAGAACAGTTCCACTCCACCAAAGAGCATGTTGTGATGGTGTCTGTGGTCTGGCTGTGGAGCTAAGGGACTCTTGGAGCTCGCATCAAGAGATCTGAGAGGCCACAGCTTTTGAAGCTGCTCAGATACTGTGCCAGTGGACTTCTGTCAGTGGTGCCAATCAGTTTCCCTGTTTCTTTCCAGATCTCAAAGGAGTGGTTTCAGCAAAAAACGACATCCGGGTGGAGATTGTTCACAAGGATCACAATGCGGCCCGGGAAACAGAGGAGCACACAGCCATCAAGCAGATGATGGTGAGATGCTGAACGTTGCTCTACCTTTGCTTTCCTTTCTGCACAAGTGTACATCTCAAATGATTTACTGTTTTACTTATCCACATTTACAAAAATTTTCCATTCTGAAGTACATATCTGACAGACCTATGATTAATGAATAGCTAATGGAGACATGACTTCTTACTATGGGAATGTTTTTAAATAGTGGCTGAACGCTGAAAACTTTCCCAGATGAACCACCATGCTTGTTCAGTTGACCGTAATCTAAATGCAATTCACTGAGTAAAAAGACTGATGCGCCTAACATCCAGTACATCTCTGATACTACATGAATATCAAATGGCCTATGAGTAACATGTCTGCCCCATTCGTGTCTTAGATTGAACGCGGGGAGTTCCAGGCGCAGGAATCTGTGCTAAAGCAGCTGGAGGTCCTCCAAGAGGAAGAGAAGGATTTCCAGCACATCAAGGTTGGCAAAAAGTCAGACATAAAGGGGGAAGTGTATAACATTAGAAGGGATGTCTTAAAATGTTGACTGAGTAAGCTGGGCCTAAACTGCCCAGGCATTACATAAGCTCACTTGGGACTACAGTTCAAAATTTGCTTGCCCGGTAAAAACTGTCGCAAATGTTGATCAGTGATTCAGTATTATCAAGGATATCCTAAATTCTTCTTTTAGGACTCAAGCTAAGATTTGTGCCGTAATGGAGGAAGCATCTTCAATCCAAACACAATGTCTGGTTTTGGCACCTGCACTAAAGGCGGCAAGCTTTTTTTGTCAAATGACATCAGTAGGAATGCCACGAAAGTAAGACCCTTGATATTTATTTGAATGGAACATCAAGCTCATTATAATGCGCTTTCACAACCCTGTGAAGCTCATCATAATTTATTTAATCTATAGATTACAAAACTAAAGGCTTCCTTTAATCATAGCACGAGGACCAGAAAACAAATCCTGGTGTGACTCAAAGTGTACTTCGATTTAATGTTGTTGGATTTTTTTACCAATACTTATAATTAAAGCATTTGCGTGCCATTTCTTGCAAACAATTTTTTAAAGACAAAAAGACCCCACCATGTCCAACGAACAAAGTGACATTAATAACATTTCACAGAAATGTCCTGTTTCTATCATACCTCTTAGGATTGCTTTTTGTTAGGCATGACTTGCATACAAACTGTGGATGCAAATGTGGTTAGGGATTTGAAAGAAAATGTGATGGTTACTCACTAGCACAAGGCACCTTGATGATGTAAGGCCATGGGGCAATTTCCTGTTCTGCCTAATGGTAAGACCGCCTCCAGTTGTTCCACACTATCATTTATGGAACATCTTAGCAATGCTAATAGAAATGGTTAGACCCAGCAAGTGCAATACACTTACAAGAATGTGAAAGAATCAATTCTCTTTAGGTCCCTTCAGCTGGATTCGTATCTCTTTTCATCAGCATTAATCAAACTGTTTGAATGAAACGACAACCGTCTAGGTAAGTCACGAAAGAAAGAGACCCCTTTATTTTAGAGAAATCCTTTGAAGCACAGGTATGTACATATAATTAGGGATATTGCAAATTCCAGAAAGCAAAACTTCCACATTGAATTTTAAAGGCTTACATTTCTGCTCACTTCATATGACACCTTTGAACCCTGACAATGAGGTTACATCTCAATCACCCAGGTTAGATGTGATGACCGGTTAAATCCCCATAAGGCCCGATTCTTCCGGAGTTATACATTCTTAAACTGAACCATTTTCCTTTTGTATGCACTTCTCTCTATATGCATACTGACTTTGAACTTAAAAATGAGGTAAAATGTTTTAGGCTGCAGTGTTGTGTCTACGGGTTTGACATATTCTGACCTTTACAATTCCACCACCATTATGCACAATTAAATAAAAAAATAGTGGAACAACATCTACTTTATTATTGTTTTCAGATAAAACTACATTTTTATTGGACTGTAGTTTATTTGATATGAGGAATTGATAAGAACTGGCTAAAGGACTCATTTGGATGAGGGGAATGACAATATGTTTTACCTTCTGATCCCTGGAAACGTAAGTGATACTGTCTTATGGCAGAAAAAACAGAACCACACTTTATCAATGCTTCAGCTTTCCCTCAGTCACTTTTATGAAATTTGCCTGAATATGCAGAATGGTTTAGTGTCATTTTGACATGAAAGGAACTTGGACAAACCGGTACATGTCAACATGTGATGATGCAAATCCTTTTGCACAGTTGCCTTAAATGTAACATTTATGCAATCTCCAATCTTTGAATTAAACACACCAACTTTCTCTGTTTCCTACTATCATGGTAAACATTAGCTTGACTTCACTACTGACTGACAATAGCCTTCTTAACCACACATACATTTGAAGTCAGAGGTTTACATACACTTAGGTTGAAGGCATTAAAACTCATTTTTCGACCACTCCACAGATTTCATGTTAACAAACTATGGTTAAGGCAAGTCAGTTAGGACATCTATTTTGTGCATGACACAAGTAATTTTTCCAAGAATTGTTTACAGACAGATTATTTCACTTATAATTCACTATATCACAATTCCAGTAGGTCAGAAGTTTACACACACTAAGTTGACTGGAAAATTACAGAAAATTATGTCATGAATTTAGAAGCTTCTGACAGGCTAAGTGACATCATTTGAATCAATTGGAGGAGTACCTGTGGATGTATTTCAAGGCCTACCTTCACACTCAGTGCCTCTTTGCTTGACATCATGGGAAAAAAATATTTAACTGTTTGGCCATAATGACCATCATTATGTTTGGAGGAAAAAGGGAGAGGCTTGCAAACCGAAGAACAGCATCCCAACTGTGTGGCAGCATGTTGTGGGGGTGCTTTGCTGCAGGAGGGACTGGGGCACTTGACAAAACAGATGGCATCATGAAGAGGGAAAATGATGTGGATATACTGAAGCAACCTCTCAAGACATCCATCAGGTTAAAGCTTGGTCGCAAATGGGTCTTCCAAATGGATAATGACCCCAAGCATTATTCCAAAGTTGTGGCAAAATGGCTTAAGGACAACAAGGTCAAGGTATTGTAAGTAGCCATCACAAAGCCCTGACCTCAATCCTATAGAAAATGTGTGGGCAGAACTGATAATCAATCAAATTTATTTATAAAGCCCTTTTTACATCAGCAGTTGTCACAAAGTGCTTTTACAAAACACCCGGCCTTAAACCCCAAGGTTTAAGGCTGTTGAATTTCAGTGGCTATGAAAAACTCCCTAAGAAGGACGAAATTTAGGAAGAAACCTAGAGAGGAACCAGGCTCAGAGGGGTGACCAGTCCTATTCTGGCTGTGCCGGGTGAACATATTAAGAGTACAAATTGTATTAATTAATAAATGCATGTGGGCTGAGTCCAGAGTCTATTTAAACCTAGTCCAGACTTTGGACAGGGACAGCAACGAATCTTTCAAGCCTGGTACTCCGTAGGTGTGGGCCAAGACCTCATGTCCTCCTAAGTTTAAACAGGGCAGGAGACAGGGAAAATTTAGAAAATGCATTCCTTAGGTCTACAAGGATTTATAGTGGAGAAGGAGAACTGACCCTACTCCCCCAGCACAATAATATAGCAGCGTAAGCCCTTGGGGCTGAGACGGGGGTCCAGTGACACTGTGGCCCTATCTGGGGGACATAAAATATGTGCGAGGAAGGAGGCCTGCAAACCTGACTCAGTTACATCAGTTCTGTCAGGAGGAATGGACCAATATTCACCCAACTTATTGTGGGTACCTTGTGGAACCTCCGACTTCAACTGTATTTAACTACAAATGTACTGTTACATTCAGTTGGCATAGTCTACATTCAGTTGGCATAGTCTACATTCAGCTGGCATAGTCTACATTCCAACATTAGATTTAGGCTACTATACTTTCATTTCTTTGTTGCCTTCATTTGCTTTCTCTGTAAACGACATGACAGCTGTGTGGTTGTGCCGCGAATCATAACAGTTGATGATCAATCATCATGGAGAGGAAAGCAGACCAATCACTTTGAACCTTAACTGACACAAGGTGCAGTATTTGACCATGCCATCAGTGCACATAATAGCTACGCTGCTCTTCCTATTATAAATCTGTGTCTCTTTATTATTATTATTGTTCAAGCTTGAAAGGTTCTCTCTTTATGTTCATAAATACTCTCCTAAGCCTTTGGAATCTACCCTTTTTAATCTTTTTTTTCATTGATCGCCATTCCTCACCTATTTTCAACATATTATTTGAGTGATTTTGTTGACAAAATTTTAATTAAAGGTACACTGTGTTGAAAGAAATCGATTTATATGAATGTGAACGCTATTAAATGAAAACCCCGCAAGAAAATTTGTTGGCAAGAGGGGAGGGTTTTTAGTGGCTGATTTATATTTGTTCTCAGCACGCAAGGAAAATATTCCTGCAAAGCCTGTTAATAACCTGCACGAAACAACTCTGAATACCAACTAATGAGAAATGGAGTGAGGAAAGGTGTAAATGTACTAAGTCAAATTGGCCCCAGAAAGCTTCGTCTTCTTGATGTCATCCTATGTGAATTCAATTCCCACCCGTGAGATTCTGCTGCTTGGAGTGCCATCCCTTTCTATCTTGCCATCCTAATAGAGTTCTTTGCAATAGCCCCCAGCCACAAGTGCAGACAAAGATATCTTCTTGCGCTGACAGCAAATATAATATTTTTCCCCTTTTGAATGTCGGCAGGCAAAGTCTTTCTCCGAATGAAATCTAACAATCAGTTCATTTCAAGAAAGGAAAATTGAGTAACATCAGGGGAAAGAGAAGGAGGGAAAAAAAACTCCCAACACACAGGCTGTGACTGAAAAAAAACTGCTGCGGCAATTATTTGACATAAGCTTCTCCCACATGTGAAATCATCAAGCCCATTTAATTAGCTGATAACAGGATTTATTTGTGTTTTTTGGAGATTACTATTTCACACCCCTGAAGAATGTCATGTATTTTTCTCATTTTCACGTTCTTTTATTTTCCCATAATTCTAATAAATAGGAGTTCATTTGGATGTGACCTTAGTTTCAATAAAGAAAGCATTTGAATGCATAAGAAACTATGGGTATTGCTGTCTCAGCTTGAGAGCACTTAGGATTAGGTCATAAATATATGTTATTGAAGCCTGCCTTGGAATTCAAGTTCTCTAGGTTGCATTTACAAAGTTTTCTTTGGGTAAAGATGTGAATTATTTCCCTTTTACTGTAACCATTGGTGGAGTCACCATCTTAACTGTAACCAAGATCTGTGTCTAGGGTCACCTTCATCTTTGTTTCATGCAACTTGATCATTGAAGAAACATTTTGAGGATTATAAAAAGGGAACAGATAATGTACCCTTAAAGTCTTTACATTTCATTAACTATGACCCAAACAGCGCAGATACTATAAAAGCCAAGACAAGTCCCTATGGTTTAAATGAGAGCAAATGACTATATCATCAAAAGGGCAGGAGAGCTGCTGTAGGACATCTTGCTTGTACAACTATGCTGTATGACTCATAAAATGGGAACGAATCTGTCTCTTTCCAACTGTAACCATCAATCTTTCAGTGACTTATTGATTTGTTCACCATAACAACCCCCATTAAATTAACTACACTAAAATCACATGCCTTATTTTATCCACCACTACCCTTACACTATATTCACGTCTGTTTGTGTCTTTCTCCTCTCTCCACCACAAGGATCCAACAAATGGGTATTACAGCGTCAATACCTTCAAGGAGCCCCACGGCACCCCGACTATGGCCCCCAACCAGACTGGCGGTGCTGAGGTGCGGAACCCCGCAACCACTTCTTCCGCCACCATGGGCAAGCAACGCGTGCCCACGGGCATGTCCTTCACCAACATCTACAACACCCTAGGCGCCGGGCCAAACCGCCTGTATGACTACAGCCAGCGCTTCGTGCTGGGCATGGGCAGCAGCTCCATCGAGCTGTGCGAGCGTGAGTTCCAGCGGGGCTCACTCAGCGACTCCAGCTCCTTCATCGACACGCAGTGCGACAGCAGCGTGAGCAGCTACAGCAAGCAGGACGGCTATGTGCAGTTCGACAAGGACAGCAAGGCCTCGGCCGCCTCCACCTCATCCCACTACTCCCAGTCCTCCTCTCAGAACTCAGACCTGACGCGGCCACTGCAGAAACGCATGCAGACACACGTGTAACGGCAGAAGGAGCTATGGGTGGATCAGAAAGGCCAAGTCGTGGATAACATCTTTGAACACTGAGGAACACTGCCTGAATGGTGTACAGTATTATATATCGTTGGGATTTTTGCTCTGATCTGCCCAAGGGAATAATGCAGTGGCCACCTTGTATTATGCACTATGTACTACGGTGTCGACAGGTGACACTACAGTGAGAATGAGACTGCCCTAATACAGAAGCTGTATGTACCAAACTTCTTACGGAAACACAGTACATGGTTTTTGGGATTACATGAGACACATTAAATTCCCCTGCAAATAAGCCTCATCAAACAAGGACATCATAACCTTGAGAGGAACAATTAGAGGGAAAAAAAGATGACAATCAAAAGTCCACTTTGTCAATTAACAATTATCTGCTGTTGTCCCCTATTCCTTTTCAACTACTGAACTGTGTGAAAACTGCACACGTGTAGGCATTATTAAAAAAACTGTGTAGATGAATTCCAGAATTGTACAAACATTTTTTATCATGGAGAAAACAAACTCTTGGGCCTATGTTCAGCTGCCCAGTTTGAGTTTGAAGCACAAACGGGTATTGTTAAAAACTGCCCAAGGCATTTCTTGTATCTATGAAGACAATCCTTGGATAGATAATGAAACCTCTGTGGGAAAACGGAGGGAGCAGCAGGCTGTGTAATAAAAAGGAACATCTTGGCAACTGACCAAAGGACTGACCTGCAGGACTAATATCTCTACACCTGGACAACTTTAATACTTAATGAATTATGGATTTTGTCCCTTTTGGTTATCTAGGTATATTCTATATTTTACTCCTTTATTTTGGACTTATGGATATTTTTTGCCTTTTGATGTATGCCTTGTGAAAGTTCATTGCTGAGTCACAGATCACAGATAAATGCATGGAGAAGTGGATGTGTCATACTGTTGTACAAGCTACTTCACTTGAGCTGACTTTTCAAAGGCTTTCCTCACTCACAAATTGTTGGTTCATGGAATCATTTTGTTTCTCTTGAAAGGACAGTGTCATGTTTACATATCAGTGAACGGGTCAAGGACCTTAACATCTGTACTTTCCCATTCAATGTGACACACTTGCAGCTTGATCGTGTGTGTGAGCAGATAGCTGTGGAGCCAAATACAATGTCAGTGCTGCCAGAGCTGTTCTAATTTTCATGGATTGCCATACTTAGCTGATATCGTGTTGTTTACACTGGAGCTCTGTAAATCCAGCATTTTTGTGTACTGTGATTTGACCACTGAATGAAAGGGATGAAGATAAAGTTCATTTTTTCTGTCTGTTGCCTCTGCGGTTTACTTTATGATCAAAGTTTTTTAAAATGCAGCCTGTGATTTCTGGGCCACAGGTTGTAAGAATTGTACTGTTGCCACAAAAAAGATGGCCACAAAAAGTGGCCACAAAAGTGGCCACAAAAATGATGGCCCAATTTGTGCCCAATGTCATCAAAACCACTCAGTTTCACACTTAGAATTTCATGACTATTTGAGGTATGAAAGTTAATTGATTATGCACATATAAACAATATTCATATATTGTTACTCATCAAGCTCAACCAAAAAAAGATGTCTTTGTTGTAAAATTCTTTAAGTGAGCCATATTATTGTGTGTCAAATAGTACTATTAACTTTGAAAATGACTATTAATGTGGTTCTGCTCAAAAGTAAGCACTGAAGGTGGTTAGCGATTAAAATATGTACATTTGACAAGAGAGTTTGGCACACAGGAATGTGAATACCACAAAATGAAAAAAAGAAACTTTTCTGAAACTGTGTTTCTCCCAGGTTGAATTTGAATGTTCGGTGAAATGGTCAAATCAGTCAAACTGAAGTTGGTATCTGAGGTTGCTAGCACTTTAAAATAGGGTAACATTTATAAAGGGTTTAAAAAGGGATTATACATTTAATCATTTGTAGATCCATTATAAACTATTAATAAGCTGTTATATCACATTGGTCAACACTTTTCAACTACTTTAATTAACTGGCGCTGCAACACAGTAGCAGATGTGGGCGGGGCTGGGAGGGCACGATGTGCATCTGAGTGATGAGGGGAACAGGAGAGAGATACCAATCAAGTCCACTCATACTGGCCTGCCAAACATACTTATTGCTTGTTATTTATCATCTCTTCTGATTACATAGTTGCTGCCTTGACTGCATCAACTGAGGGAAGCTAATTAAGCTAGCTAGCTAACTTTTGGCTAGTTGAGAATAGAAACAACTTTTAACTGTCTTTTCTATCCTTCCAACTCATTTTTATTGTTTCATTTTTAGTTCCAATTTCCATAAATTACCCAGATAAC
>JACXGI010004072.1:11451-56965 GCA_016801175.1 Esox masquinongy
CACCCACCCACCCACCCACCTACCCACCCACCTATTGTTAAATTGTGTAGTGGTTAGAGACGCAGTCTGTCACACATAAGACCGTGTACTGAATCAAAACAAATTGGGATTAGTTGAAGATAAACTAAAACCTCACTGGCTACCAGCATCAGTAGCTGTATATAGTATGCCAAAACTTGGCCCAAAAGTAAAACAGTTTATGTTTATGTTGCGATGGACGAACTGTGACCGACATGTCTAACATCATAAATTGCTAAATTTGTTGGAATGTGTCTTGAAATGTTGTTCTCTCACTCAAGAATAGCAGGTTAGAATGAGGTCAACCAAACATATTGCTCTCTCCCAACTAGTCCGCTTGATAGAACTTCTAACATTTTTATCTAACCTCTAATTAGCAGCCCCACCATTCATAATGACTAATAATCATAAGCCTTCTGCCAGTATGTTCAAATATGGACACCATAGAGGTGGCATAGAAAACACTTTTGGAGATTTTGTTTAGAGGTGGCATGAAAACCACCTCCTATGGACATTTTTGTTTTACAGACTGGTGAAAGAAGTGTCTCATTCTGAGCAGGTTGCTGAGATTGAAACGTCCTGCTGAGACGCAGGCTGTCCTAATGCACACAAAATGTTTCCCATTATGGGGCCGGGATTCAATCAGAACAAGTGTTAATCTGCATTAGCCAAAACTCTCATAGCTGGTCTTGTGACAGTGTCATACAGAATTAGAGCTGTCAAATTGGTGAGTGGCTGGTGGGTGATTGTCAGAAAGCCAGTCCTGTCCTGCTCAAGTTTGAAGTTCAGAAAGAGAAAGCTAATTGAAAAAATACACTCACCTAAATAAATCATTAGACAAAATAAAACTGTTTTATGTTAGCTCTAATTAAGGTATAGTTCATAGAATGATTACCAAAGTGACACATTGCATCAAACACCATGTTCTCAACAGCCTAACTGCTTCTGGATTGGACAGTTTTAATGTAGCTCCACCTTTTAAACAGCCACTATGCAGCTAAAGTAAATCTGATTCATTTGGACCCTACAACATTTTTAATTTACATGTTTGAAAGTCATTGACAGGTGTTATATCTGTTGGTCATCTGCTGTTGACAAAACATTTATTTTCAGGCATCCATCTGAATAAGCAACTATATTTTATATAGCATTAATGATTTTCACATTAGTTTGTTGCATGGGGAGTAACCAGCAGTTAGATTGAACTAGTTAGTTTGAATTCTGAATTTACATGTTAAAATATATCTGTCAAGTTGGCCTTGAGCAAGGCACTTAACCCAAATTGTTAAGTCGGTCAGTATAAGAGTGTCTGCTAAATGACTAAAATGTTGGGAGATCAGCTTTGGAGCATTTAAATCAATAATGAATTAAAAGCAGCGATATACTATTGTTTTAGGAGATCATTACTCTAAACTATAGTACAGAATGTTAACATTTTTTTCAGGGTCATTTTTGAAAACATTGTATATTCTATTTAACAGTTGTGTGTCCACTTGTTGCAGCAGAAGCAAATTAAAATAAGAAACAAATGGACTAGACGTTTCGTGAGAGCATCTGAGCCCAGTACACGTTTGCCAATGATACCAAAGGAGTGGGACTGCCCCACAAACAAAAATGGCTTTAAGTCAAAATACACATACCCAATAAGCAGGTTCAATAATGCAGCCTTCCTTGTAGTCCTGAAATGTGAAATTGCACCGAATCCATTAACAATCTTTTCCAATTGTGTGCCGGTTTTATCTTAATGCTGTGTTTATCTTAAATCTCCCTGAGTTGTCTCACCTCCTCCTACAGCTCCACTGTTTACCATGGAGCCCTTGTGACTATGAGCCTGGTTCTTCTCAGACAGCACTACTGGGGGAATCACACTGGTTGAGCACATATTTGGAAATGCTCACTTGAGCCTATTTGCTTTGAGGAATCTGGCTGCTTGCATTTGATTTGGGAAAAGCAACTAGGCAAATATACAGTATGTATACAATGTAGGTATGCCATTGAGAGTCCAGCATACTTCCTGAGCGCAGAAAAAAAGAACAGTATATTTGCATTCCATCTCTGGAGCCTGACAGTTATTGTAAAAACATAGTAGGGTTGCTGTGGTTACTGTAGCTTACAATTCTGCGTCATTCTCTGATGCTCCAATATTGACATGTTGCCTTGTTTTCTATTTATCTGTTATTGCTTTAACTCATGCAAAATTTTGACAGGGACACCCTTATGCTTTCCAGCAAAAGTAATGGATAACCAAGGAATCACTATGCCCAAAACATAATATAAAAAACATAACTGTTATTCTCCATTATTCTCCAAATATTACAAATATCACAATTATTTTCAGATAGTGATTTTTTTTTATTTAACTGATAAAGGAGAATATGGTTCCCATTTAAAAATGTCTAAATCCCCTTTGACCAATGATGTAATTGATTCAGGTTTCGGCAACCTCAAATAATCTAATTGATTTACCTTACTCTTAGTTGCTTTAGCTCTGTAAGATATGAAAACCCAGCCAGTTATTTTCCCATGTGATCCTTCTGCGGATGTTTCCAGAAGAACATTCGGGCTCAGTGAGAGTGATTACAGTTGTTACTGTGGAGAGATGAGCTTGATCCACAGCAATAAGCCAAGGATTAGGACTAGCTCAAAGTTCAATTCTTTCTACAAGAAACATCTTCTCAACATGAATGGTACAACAGAGAACAAGTGAAGATAATTGAGTAAGAAATCTGTACTCATATGGAAATAGTAATGTATGATTGATTCAGGTGCCTCACAAAGTCAGACCGCTAAATAAAGTCAGTGTATTGGAAGCAGTGGAAGGTAGTTGTAAAAGCTAAAAAGAAGCAAAAAGTAAATGCTCACATATTAAAATTGTGTGATATAAATTCACACTACATAACTATCACAATAGTACTAATTACTATTAAAACAAATTTTAACACATTTACTTACTAACAGTTTCATTCTCGGGTTGTCCTATTTTGGACAATGAACTAAAAACGGTTATTGGGAATTGGTGTCTTTTAATCAGGGGCTGTATTCACAAAACATCTTAAGGCTAAATGTACTGTACCTCCAAACTTGCTGATTTAGGAGCAACTCTTAAAAAAACTGTGCGTGTCAGTCCTAACTTTAGGACCCCTAAATTTTTGGTCTAAGATTTATTCACAAAGCGTTCTAGCGCTCAAACCAGTTCCTAAATCTGTGAAAAGTTAGGAGTAGTCAAGAGGACTCCTAAGTCACTAAGACCAAATTACAAACAATCCTAAAAGGGCTGCTGCTGGCAATCAGCATCGTAATCAGGTCAACATTTTAGAAACAATTATTGATACTGAGCTTTTAACAAGGTATTGCCTTAATCGCGAGGGTATGATGATCCTTGTAGAGCTAGTCAGGGATGCAGTCACTTCTCCAACAAACAGAAACAACCCAATAACACTGGAGATCAAGGTTGTGACAACTACACTACTTGGCCACAGGGAAAATGCAGCTATGCAGCACAGACAAACTACGTATATGTCAGTCATCTGTCAGTAGAATATTACATCAAACAATTAATGCCCTCCCCAGACCCCATATCGTGTAACAAATTCGGTTTCCTCATGTTGTTCGCCATCTACAATGAAACAAAGATGACTTCAGGGCCATAGCTGGACCACCCTGTGTAGCTGGTACTGGCACACAATGACTGCACCGTCAAAATATTAATGCGCATTTCCTTACGAGCTGCCAGACATGTAAGAGGCTGACAATTAGCTGAACATATCTTGACTAGTCAGTATATCATTCTTGGTTTCATGTTTAATCAGTGACACTTAGCCTACATTTTAATTTTTATCTTTATTTCAATATGCCAACGACACATTCTTCTACAGTATTGCTATGATGAATTCACTGACAGAGACCCCTCCCCTATCAGCCAATCACTGTGGGCATACTGTAGTAAGTAAGCTTGTTCGTGGAACACGACATCATCCTTAGCAACAGGGTCAACCCTGCTCTTTTTCTTAGCTTAAGACTTCTCCCCGTTCCTTAGTAGAACTTGGTCTTAGCAGCTTTGTGAATAGGTTTTAAGAGGAAACTCTTAGTTAGGAAATTTTTGTGCTGTTTAGGAGTCCTCCTAGTGGTAAGATAAAATGTTTTGTGAATTCGGATATACACAACCATTCAAATACCGTAGAAATGTCCTTGTTTGCCATGAAGAAATACATGAAATGAGTTTGAATAGGAAATATAGCAAAAGGAATAGGTAATATAGTCATTGACATGGTTAGAAATAATGATTTTTAATTGAAATATTAATTGCGTTCTTCAAACTTAGCTTTCATCAAAGAATCCTCCATTTGCAGCAATTACAGCCTTGCAGACCATTGGCATTCTAGTTGTCAATTTGTTGAGGTAATCTGAAGAGATTTCACCCGATGCTTCCTGAAGTACCTCCCACATGTTGGCTCCCACAACAGCTCAATAGGGTTGAGATCCGGTGACTGTGTTGGCAACTCCATTATAAACAAAATAAAACAAAATACCAGATGACTGCTTCTTCCCTAAATAGTTCTTGCATAGTTTGGAGCTGTGCTTTGTCATTGTCCTGTTGTAGGAGGAAATTGGCTCCAATCAGGCCCCGTCCACAGGGTATTGCGTGGCATTGCAAAATGGAGTGATGTCTTCCTTCTTCAAGATCCCTTTTACCCTGTACAAATCTCCCACTTCACCACCAAAGCACCCCATGACAATCACATTGCCTCCACCATGCATGATAGATGGCGTCAAGCACTCTTCCAGCATTTTTTTATTCGGTCTGCATCTGACGAATGTTAATCTTTGTGATCCGAACACCTCAAACTTAGATTTGTCTGTCCATAACACTTTTTTCCAGTCTTCCTCTGTCCAGTGTCTGCATTCTTTTGCCCATCTTAATATTTTAATTTTTTGGCCAGTCTGAGATATGGCTTTTTTTTTGCAACTCTTTACTGTTGATGTTGAGACTGGTGTTTCGCGGGTACTATTTAATGAATTTGCCAGTTTCTCCACCTAGACACTCAAATGTATTTGTTCTCTTGCTCAGTTCTACACTGGGGCCTCTCACACCTCTTTCTATTCTGGTTACAGAACAGTTTGCGCTGTTCTGTGAAGGGAGTAGTATACAGCGTTGTACGAGATCTTCAGTTTCTTGACAATTTCACGCATGGAATAGCCTTCATTTCTCAGAACAAGAATAGACTGACAAGTTTCAGTAGAAAGTTATTTGTTTCTGGACATTTTGAGCCTGTAATCGAACCCACATTTGCTGATGCTTCACATACTCAACTAGTCTAAAGGACAGTTTTATTGCTTCTTTAATCAGCACAACAGCTTTCAAGTTTGCTGAACATAATTGCAAAAGGGTGTTCTAATGATCAATTATCTTTTTAAAATAATAAACTTGGATTTGCAAACACAATGTGCCATTGGAATACAAGACTGATGATGGTTGCTGATAATGGGCCTCTGTACGCCTATGCAGATATTCCATAGAAAATCTGCCATTTCCAGCTACAATTGTCATTTACAATATCAACATACACTGTCAACACTGTATTTCTGATTAATCTGATGTTAATTTAATGGACAAAAAAATGGCTTTTCTTTAGAAAAAAGGAGATTTCGAAGTGACCCTTTTGTATAATAGTGTGTATTTTTTCACATGGCAATTTGACAATACTTTTTATTAATCTGCTGGTCTTCAGTGGGTCTTTTTTCAGTGTACAGTTAATTGCAAGTAAATGACACATCCCTCTCATTGCCTAGATAAGCTATGAAAAATGTGCTAATAACAAAAGGAATTAACACAGAGGGACTCAAGAGGGTAGCTCCTGCCCTCCCAAGAGATCTCTGTGAACCTTTAAACTCTCTTATAACAAATTCCATAACCTCTGATCGACAGACTAGACCTTTTTCACAAGCGATTGACAGACGGAATTGATGGGCCTATGTTATTTGCTCCTTTTTTTGTAATTGCTGACTTTTGTCCATGGGAAATCAGCCAGTGACATTTTGTGACTCTGTTCTCAAGAGAGGCCAACCACAAGGCCAGACCAAACCAGCCCTTTGCTCTTTTCCTTTATATCTCTGACTGCCAGACACTTTGATTATTTCCTTCCAGTCGCTGACTTGTTTTCCATCTTTTCAGTTTGATCTCATGTTTAATAACGTCAGTGATCAAGTCCTTAAACTAAATTTTTCTTTACAATCTGTCAGACTGATCATTATCTGTAGGTAATTATCTTAGCAATGCATGCACAGGTGCATTTCTTCACTCTTGTTAGTAATTGGCTTACTTAGCTAATGAGTGTTTGTGGCTCAGGAAGAGAATGTTGGTGGGGTGTGTTTGAACACCATCTACTATGATATTCCTCGACCACACCTCTCCAGTCATGGAGAGTATAGAGGGAAGATTCATGGATCTTTCATCCTTTCCATAGCCTCACTGATGATGTTGTAGTGCAATTGCCAACATAGTTTCTCCCCTGTCATTACTTCAGTAACATGTTGGTCTTGGGGAAGAAAGTGCATTTTCAATAAACATGTGTCAGTGCGTGAATAGTAAACAATTAAGGCTTTCCACAGTAAACTCTATTGGAGAAAAACATTGAATACTTCATACAGTGTAGTTACGTTGTGAAGAATGCAGGAAAATATTTGACACTAATGGTATAAATTGGTAATATTCACAGCATTTTTAATATACTGTATACATTTTGCATAGGATATAGACTAATGCTGCTTCCCAACTTGGCTGAATCCTCAAATATTAGTCAAATTCTACGTAATGATGTTTGTGCAAGTTCATATTTTATTTATAATGGTATAATATATTCATTTATGTGCGTAACTCACACTGTATGTGACCTGTATAAGTCTGTGCAAACATATTCACAAGGTCTATTAGACAGTATCAAACTATGATATTTTAAAGTAGGAGTAACCTCATCTCCAGGCTATTGGATGAAGCACATATGACCCTGGAACAACAACCATTAGAAATGTACCTTTTAGGGAGTAACCTTACTCAAAAAGTATTTGTCATCATTTGATTTAAGCGAATGAAAATACTTTATGAATAAGGTATGGTATTAAATGGAGCAGCATTTCTGATACTTCCATTTACATCCTGAGCCAACCACTTCACAACACTAAAGAGAAGCTAGACAGCTAATAGACTAAAACTCTTTATTTTTGTCTCAATTAAAGTATCTGTTTAAATTAAACAAGAACTGCCTTATTATGTCCTGGGTTAATGCAGTGAGTATTGAGACAACTCAGTTATGCTGGCTGCTCAGCTATCCCACATCAGTGTTACAGCATTGGTGCGATAGGTGCTGTGGTACACTAGACATGTGGGAGAAAGTATTGTGGAAGACAATTGGTTGGTAGTCAAAGCTGATTTAACAAATTAATGTCACAGCTGTAATTTCTCATGACTTTCATATTTGGTAATGATGGCCAAGTTTCACAGAGTTTAACTGTTGTTAAAATGCTGTTCCTTCGCAGAGCTGATGCCTGAAACAACCACTGATTCCACTTGCGAACTTCCACAAACTTTTTTTGTTGAGATTCTTGAGACTTTATAGGCCACTAATCACTGAGCCAGGCTATTATTTATTGGCAACTGGAAATGCAACATGGTGTAACTTTTTTGCTTTTATATCTCTCCTCAAGTTATTTAGCCGTAAAATGCCCAGTAATGTTGCCCTACCATCTCAGTTGTCTATTTGGCCAATCCTCTTCTCTTTGCCTCTCACGAGTTGACTGCTCTAGCACATACAACTAGACACAATTCAGAATCTTTGCTCAAATCTGCCTCAAACTCAGAGGCTTTTATTCCTGGTCAAAATATATTCTGACATGAAGTAATCTAAGTGAAGAGGTATTGGTATCTATTGCAATGAGAAACTGCAGTGACCTGTCATTTTTCAAAATGGCTCTGCCCAAACAAGTTGATCTGTTGCTTGTTAAAATTCATCTCTCAAGTAGCATCTCTGAATGTTGCTGTCTGATATAGATCTTCCTCTGCCCTGTCTGTGCACTGAATGCCCTATTGCAGTGTTTCCATTGGTGCTTTACCCGACATCAGTGTGACACAGCTGTTTTATATTAATCTAAACTACAGTGTTTTGTGTTTCCACTATGTGGACTATGACACTAAGGACTTAGAGCGAGCACAAGTAGGGAGGGAGGAGGAAGCTTTTAACAATCTTCCTGCATCTTGATGATGACAAAATATAAATCAACAATGTGTCACCATTGGCAGAAATGGGTGGAGTTAATTTAGATCAAGATTTGTGGGACATTCTTTGCATAAAATAAAACTGTGTGTTTTAGGCTAATAGCAATTTCTGAAAAGAGCTGATTCATGAAAAGGCTACAACAATCTGGCATTAAAAAGCACAAACTCACATTTGGCTAATTTAGGGCTTGTTGCCAAACATCACCTAATAATTGAAAAGACCAGATATACAATCTGTCACAGCGCTATAAGGAGCAACTTGTTTAAGTTAACACTTGGTTGGCTAGCTTGTAATGATCTAGATACTAAACCACTGTATGTGTTTGACAGAAAAGTAGAATTTGTTTATGTCCTAACCTAGTTTAGCTAATAGGAAGATTATGTTTTGTTTGCTAAGTTCATTAACTTATTAAACAGGTACCTATGGTATGTGTTAACATGATTACTATTTGGCTGTGTTTATTTTTCCTTTGCAGATCATCAGCTACCATGGACAAAGTCTATGCACAGAGCAGCTTGCAGAGGTGGCAGACTAAAAAAATGAAATGTACTGATACCATGACCATTTGAATCAAAAACGACTAATTTTCAGTCATTCTACTGAGATGCTAAATATAACATTTAAGTGTCATAGTTCTGTCAAAAAAATGATTTCTGAATATAATATTGCTTGATGGCTGCATAGGAGCTAGTGAAGAAACTGATTTTGACCCGTTTTAGATTAATTCCAAAGAGTCAATAAATTAATGTAACAAATTAATTTAATATATGAAGAGAGTATTACAATTACAGTACAAGTATCAAAGATAAAAGTTCTCCGGAGATTCAAGATGTTTGCAAGAGCAAAGATGAAGGCAGAAGTGAGGAAAATGCAAGAGAGAGCTTTCCCAAACCCCACTCTGGTTTATATCCAAAAACTAAAGGCATGGGGGTTGGTTTACTGACCAAAGGATAACAAACTAGTCCTGAAGAATAGACCCCTTATCAATTAAGGAATATTCCGATCTGTTCTGGGGACATCTCATGAGACAGAGGGGTGTTATCTCGAGAAGCAAGCAAGCTAGGAAGTAACAAGCAAAACATTTTGTCCCACATTTATAGAAACATCTGTAAACCATTAACATTCCAATGATTGCCTACTAGGACAGAAATTAAGTACATAGGTATACATGTCTTTAATAAATAAAGAAGAATCATTGAATATGTAGTGTAAATATACATAGAATTGACATATTTCGGTTCCTTCTCTATCAAGACCAGCCCTCAAAGAAAAGGCTGGCAGCTGATCATTTACAAATTTGCCTGGGATTGGCATGAAGGTTTCTGGGTTATGTAGTAAGACTCTAAGTAATGTTCTGTGTTTTTGGCACAAACATTTTACAATAAAAATACAGATCGGTCAGGCCAAACACAGGCCTGATTAGAAATGTGTTATCAGAATCAGAGTTTTATTAAGTTTCACAACAAACAAGCTATAGGCTTATCATAATGAGTAAGTACTGCATATATTAAATAAGTGAACATCACCAATGCTACTAATCAGAATAAAGTGTTGTTTTTATAGGATGGAAATGACCTATCTTTTCAAAATACATGTTACTTTATACAACCCTGTTTCCAAAAAAGTTGGGACGCTGCGTAAAATTAGATTAGATTAGATTCAACTTTATTGTCATTGAACAGTACAAGTACAGTACAATGAAATGCAGTTAGCATCTAATCAGAAGTGCAAATAGAAGAGGGCAAAAAATGTACAAGTATTAAGTATAATGTAGGTTACAAGTGGGATGTATAGATGTGCAATGAAGGCAAATGCAGTAGAAATGGCAATTCTAAATGTGCAATGAAGGCAAATGAAGGTGCATGTGCGACTGAAATGCTGGGATAGCAGCAATGAGGTTCCCGAGGGTAGATGTGTACATGTAATAACAAAATAACATTATTTGTATAGCACTTTTCTAGTACAATTATACAAAGTGCATTACACGCAATAAAAATAGAAATACATTAAAATAATAATAATATATACAGGAAAGGAAAGAAAAAGGTGCAGTGGTGTCAGGCTTCGTAGGGACGAGGAGCAGGAAACGTGGAGTTTTCAGTTTGAATGTCTTTAATGACAAAAAAGCACCAACATATGCTCACGATGGTGAGACACAAAGACTAGGGGAGCAGAGGGAACATATAGACTGGGGGGAATGATTGTGAATGAGGACCAGGTGCGCTAAACAGGACAGCAGGTGAGATGAATAGATGAGATGGGCGGTGGTGTCAGAAGGCCGGTGACGTCGACCGCTGGAGCCTGCTTGCTGCAGGGGGAGGAGAGGCAGCAGAGGGCGCAGTCGTCACAAGTGGTCTCTTTTCCCAGAGCTGTATATATTAAAACATATATATTATTTTTTTTAAAGTAAAGGAAGTAAAAAGAAAACAAAATATAAAATGATAAATATTCATAAAAAGCCATGTTATAAAAAGGAGTTTTTAGGTAAGATTTAAAAGAATACACTGATGTAGTGTAGCATCTCTGACATTCTGTGGTAGGCTGTTCCAGCGTCTAGGGGCCCGTTTAGCAAGGGCCCGTTTCCTTTAAGTTTTCAGTCTAGACTCAGGGACAGCCAGAAGTCCTTTTTCAGCTGATCTGAGAGGCCTAACAGTGCAGTATGGGTTGAGAATGTCACTAATGTAATCAGGTGCCAGACCATGTAATGCTTTAAAAGTGATAAGTAGAATTTTAAAATCGACACTGAAATTCACCGGTAACAAATGTAGAGCTGCCAACACTGGGGTTATACAGTATGAGACCTTGATTTAGTCTTTGCAAGAAGTCGGGCAGCTGAATTCTGTACAACTTGGAGTTTCCCTAGGGACTTATTGTTGAGGCATGTAAACAAAGCATTACAGTAGTCTAGGCAAGATGATATGAAAGCATGTATAATTTCCTCAGTGTCCTCAAAAAATAAAACCGATCTTATTTTGGCAATGTTTCTAAGTTCGTAAATGCATTTTTTGTGTTATATTCAAATTGCAGTGGCAGGCCATGATTTTTACACCTAGGCCTTCAGCACTATTTTCCATAATTAAAACCACATTCTATTAACGTCACCAAGACAGTATAGGGCTATATGCTATTGAGAGTAAACGGAACCACCCCATATTCACAGTGACGATAACCTTTATCAAGTGGAATAAACTGATTTGAAACTAGGCTCAACACCTATGCGACATACAATACACTAATTGACACAACATGAATACACAGTAACTGAAACCATCAAGAATGTACCAGTATAACACAGTATGACAGGATGCTGCATCACACATAGCCATGGCATAGCCCAAATCAAGGTCCTTACCAAATACACAAGAACAAACTCACAACAACCAGTCACATTTACTCATACGACGAAGAAGCAAGCAAAAATGCCGGGAGGAACAACACAATCAGGATTGAACAGGCTTCCCCAGAGATTCCAGCCAAGTGGCTGGACCTAAACGCACACATATGTCACAACGCACACTCAAAGGCACCGCCAGCTAGGCCACTGAATCTGAACATGCTTCACACCAGCAGCAACGATCTAAAGCAAGCAATAATAATAATAAATATCAGTAAACAGCCCCGGCGCCAGGATTAAGTTTGTTTATCGATCTCATCCTGCTGTGATTCAGTCCTAAATACAAGTGAATACAAAAACACTAAGCCCCATTGAGACCCCTCATGGCGCCAGCTCTGCTAGTAAAAATACATAAAAATCCATCAAACTTACCGAAGCTGCTTACTGTTTGAAGACAAATTCCATTTTCCTTTCTTTTTTTGAAAAAGACTTATGTTTTAGTAAATTCACCACCAAATCTATTTCTTCTCCTCCATCTGCCTTTCAGCCAAAAGTTAAAATTTACACAACAAATCTAAAGCACTACAGCTAAAAATCGAAAGATCATACAACTGGAGATAATGCTAGGTAAGGTGTCAGCTCGTTTTCTTCAGTTAGCTAACTGCCACTCCTATTAGCAACATGAAAAATGCTGACGTAAGCCTAGGCCAGCTAGAAGGCTTCGGCGTGTCAAAGAATACGCCCAACATGGAAAACTAGAACTCTGATTGGTTAATTAATATGAAATTTAACAACATTGTCCCATTCGCTTCAATAGCAGACGGGAAATTCTGAAGGCCTCCAGTTCACCCGGAGACAGCACAGGTGAACAATCTGTTTTACTATGGAGCCATGGTGTTGTGATGCATGCAAAATGTGGTTTGGCATTGTTTCGCTGAAATAAGACGTTGTCTGGATGGCAGCATATGTTGCAACAAAACCTGTATATATTGTTCAGCGTTAATTGTGACTTCACAGATGTGCACGTCACCCATGCCATGTGCACTAATGCACCCCCATACCATCACGGATGCTGGCTTTTGAACTGTGGCTGATAACAAGCTGGATGGTCCCTCTCTCTTCTTTAGTCCGGAGGACGCGGCATCCATGATTCCCAAAAAGAATTTCAAATTTTGATTGAGCTCGGGCCCAGAGAAAATGAGCTCGGGCCTAGAGAAGGCGGCGGCGGTTCTGAATCTTGTTTACATGTGGTTTCTTCTTTGCATGGTAAAGATTTAACTTGCATTTGTGGATGCAGTGACATACTGTGTTCACAGACAATGGTTTTCGGAAATGTTCCTGAGCCCATGCAGTGATTTCCACTACAGAATCATGTCAATTTTTAATGCAGTGCTGTCTGCGGGCCCGAATATCATGACCGTCTAATATTGGTTTTTGGCCTTGTCCCTTACATATAGAGATTTCTCTGGATTCTCTGAATCTTTTAATGATATTATGTTCCGTAGATGATGAGATTGCAATTTTACGTTGAAAAACGTTATTCTTAAATTGTTGCACCATTTGCTTGTGCAGTCAGAGTGGTGAACCCCTCCCCATCCTCACTTCTGGAATGATCTTTTAATACCCAATCATGTAACTGACCTGTTGCCAATTGCCCTAATTAGTTGTGTGATATTCCACCAGGTTTAGGTTTTTTAGCATCACACAACTTTTTTTTACAATTTTCTATTGAGTATAGGGTTTAAATGATTTGCACAATTGCACATTTTCATGAAAAATAATGGAGAAAAAAATGAATAACTATAAGCAAACTGTAAAACTGTCACAAGGATTTTGTCAGTGAGGACATTGTCACCAGGGCTTGAGCAATGGATTATATTACTTTGCCTTCGGCCCTTCACTATTACAGTAGCTGTGCAGCCTACTCTATGTTAACGTCCAGGCACATGAGAAGGGATTTAGTCATGTGGATGCAACATGGAATGCCGTCCAAAGACATAACTCGCTATACCCCAATTATTGCTTCTTTTTTCTGAAAGCCCAACAAATACCTTGTGTCATGATCCAACCCCCAGGAAGTGGGTCACTAGGGCCTTGGTCCAATGAGACAGTGGGGCCATTCTGTGGTAGTTGAAACAGAAAACTCCAGGGTTTTGGGTGAAACACTGGCGCAAAGCACCAGTGGAAAGAGATTGTGTTACTAAGCGACCCAAAATTGTGTACAGCCTTACTAAATCTGTGCAGCCCCAGTTGGATGCCTTAAATCTTTTCCTAATTGCACAGTCCCCCACAAGATTCACAAGGAACACAATAACTATGTACACAATGAATAACCAATAACAATCATCAATAGCTTTGCTATATACAGTACAGGGAGTAGAGTATTGAGTTTCATATAGGAGACTGGCGTCAGTATGCATGTGTACGAGTTATGTGTGACCGAGTGTGTGTGACAAGTCAGTGTGTGTGATGTGTGTGTGTGTGTGCTAAGTCAGTACACAAGTTAAGTACTTGTGAGTGCAAAAAGGGGAGCATGCGGGCAGTCCAGGCAGTTACTTGAAGGAATGTAAAGTATCTAAATGAGTAAAATTAGCTTATGCAAATAATTGGCTTTGTATAATGAGTGATGAAATGGACACAATAATTGTACATGATTGCGCATTCATGGGCTAATTAGGTTGACTTGATCGGCATCTTGAGGGAGCTTGAAAAGTATGGAGACCAAAAATTCATGTAAAATGTATGGCCCTACCTCCCCAAACTGATTGCCTTCTGCTGAATAAATCACAACCAAATTGATTCGGGAACATTTTAAAGACGAAATAACACAAAGTTCCTGTTGCCTGAAATTAGAAAAATCTATACAAAAAAGATAAATAAATGAGACCCCTGCAATTTTGTGAAAGTGCGGAAGATCTTCCCCGTAATTACATTTTCCCACTGTGCACTCTGATATCTGGTGGGCCATGGATCAACAAAGGTCATGTTTCTGTTCTACATAAATTATAGGCTACTAAGAGAGAGAGAGAGCTGCAAGACAATTAATCATCAGCAAGTATTGACTTGACAGAAGCTGCTTCTCCCCAGGATTTGTAGATAATTTACTTTTTGCTTATTGACATTTTGCAAATGCCGACATGCACTAAGCAGAATCCCACTGAGGTGGGATATGAAGGCTGTCTCACCGACAATGTTATGACTAGCCTCTGGTCTAAGGTAGTGCACTATCTAGGCAATGGGCTGACATTTGGGATGCGTTTATACTGTTAAGGATGCGTTATGGCTCCTTAATATAATTTCAGTCAGTAGATGTGAAAGTGGTGTTCGTTAGCCAGAACAGGTCTCTATGTTTTGTGGACTATGGTACCTATTCCAGTCGTGTACTAGTTGTGTACTCCAGCACCGCTGTTTTGTTTTTATTTTTGTTTTTTACAAGTTGTATGTTGTGTTGCAAATCCAAATCTCAACATGTCATAAGCATTTTGTGTGTTTCAAATCCCAGGGTGCATTTTTCAAGTACTAAGGAGCTGGGAGGGAAATCATATTTTGTTATAAGAGATCCTATCCACATCAATAAAATATATTTTTCTGTCTTCATGAAATGGAGTTAATGTTTTGTAAAAGTGACTCAATAGATGAAAGACTGATATTTCTCGAGAGATGAAACAAAAAATATTAAACAGCCTTTAAGATCTCAATTCAAACTTGTTTTTTCCAAAGATCTGTTGAAAGTTCATCAAATATTTAAAACATTATCAATCAAAATACAAAGTGTTCTCTTTCTCAATCCAGCTAGATCTTAAGAAACTTGTTTCATTGTCTTTTTTCAGATGACATTTTAGAATTTGGGATGGTGACAGAAATTTTTAACAAGATATGCACATTGATATGCTTGTAAATGATGAATGGAAAACAATTCCATTTAGATCTGTCCTCAAATTGTGTTTAGACATTTTTAAAACATACAGCTATGCAATGATGCTTAAGTCAGCGTATTGAATTATATGGCTGACATGTTTCTGCTCGGAGCAAGTGGATTACATGTTTTGACATCAAAATCTACACCGCAGTGGACCCTCTTATTCAACATCTTTATCATTTGTCATGACAGATGATCAATGTCATACGGGGCATGCATTAAAAACATAAAATCTGTTATATTAAATCTGATAAGATCCTGACAACCTTTGAAAATAGAGTTAAAGTCACTCAGATTCAATTATGCCTGTTTTGACTAGGTTGATGTTGTAATTTCATTTGCATAGCCAGCTAAACAAAACATGGGACACATGAGAAATTTGTGTTGATGGACTTAGTGTTCCTTTCGACGATAAGGACACCGTTTGTTTCCACTACTCCGCCACAATTCGATTATCGCCCTAGTGATCCAAATCTTAATTTGAATTGATGAACAACTCAGAAAAAAAAGACTTTTGTTTGAATTATGCAATTTCCCACAACTTTCATAGTGTTTTGCACTTGGAAGGCATTTACGAAGTCACATCAAAAACAAGATGGGTATGGTTTCTTATGTGAGATAGCAGCATCTGTTCATTTTGTTAGCTGGCAACTGATGTTTGGTTGTCCATATACAGTATATTTCCTAAAATATCTATACCTGTTGATTGTTCCATGGTCGGCTGTGGTACTGTATATACCAGAGCAGGATACTGAAAGATGCAAGCAGTGGTTGGTGGCTATTAGGAACACTACAAAGAGAAGTACCAGAATGTCCAATTGTGTAGTTATCATTTCACACTAGATTGGAAGACTACAAGAGGGATAAGCAGACCAAGCTGATTGGCAGCGATTCATCAAGACAACAACATGTTTTGAACCCTTGGTCAATATTGCAATGGCTCTGAGGAGAAGGTTGTAAGGAGGCAGTTTCAGTAAGAGTTGCTGCAAATGGTCAGAAAGACCAAAATACAAGAGAGCAAACAGCTCTACAAATGTAGTCATCAAGGTACAAGAGCTGGAGTGCTAACATAGCAGGGTACATAATGACTCTGACAATAAGCGACAAGTGGAACAGAGGGATACATATACACACAATGATTATGGGAATGAGGACCAGGTGTGAGTAATGGAGACAAAGACAAGTCCGGGATTGGATATTGATGGGGCACTGGGTTGGTGGCAGCCAGTTGACCAGCAAAACTGTGCGCCAGTGCAGGAGAAGCAAGGCAAGGCATGACAAAACTGAGGAAGAGCTAAAATCTTCTGCCCCCGATCATCACAAAAAAGTTTTTTTAAGCTAGGCTTAGTGATGGAAAATACAAGGGGTTGAGAAATTCAAGGAAAAACCTGTATGTATTAGTGCAGGAACATAACAAATCTAGATGCTTCCTTAAAGGTGTCCTGCATGATACAATTAACCAATTAACATTCTACCATGCTCTGCGACATATTATGTATCTCTTCTACATGGCATGTTATCCAAAGAAATTGATATTGCACAACTGTTAACTTCAAACTGTTAACTGCAAATAATTTATATAGAATGTACATATATTATTGTTCATAACAGGTTTCGCATACTATTACATCAGGGTCAACAGCATGTGCACCAGATCTGAGTGCACTGATTGCATCATACTGTAGCTCCTCACAATCTCGGTTGAGCCTAGTGGTGCATTTTCAATTGGAGGAAATATTTTTTATAACCTGAAACAATATATTTATCCTCTCTCTAATGAAAATGTCATATTTTGCAATGTTCTAAAATTAATTTGATATCTGAAGAGACAGGCTGTTTCCCAATGCGCTAGAGGATGTACATTTGTCCAACATGTAGCGGAACTAGGTGGTGTGAAAATACATACAGTGCTAAATGATGAAATACATAACTGTCTCCAAGCTACAGTAGGCTATGCAGTGTTCACCTAGGCTACGCAGCAGAATGATGTTGCGAATTAGTAGGGCAGACAGCCAGGGACTCAACCTGCAGGCCTCTTTGCAGTGCCAAGATATATTTTTTATTGTGCATGGCTCATATTGCGCGATGGCCGCATGAACAGTGTATGTTTGCCATGGGGAAATGTGGTGTGTGCTGTGTGCACGCGTGACACCTTTTGTGAGCACGCATGACAAACTTCGCCTCCCAAAGATTAAGTCTGTGTTTCATGCCAGTCCCCTTTACATTTCAATGTTTACATTATGGTAATTGAGCAGACACTTCTATCCATATTCATCTGAATAGGTTGGACAACCACACAACCAAGTAAATACAAGCTACTTTGCATTTAAGCGCACCTATTCAAACAAATGATATAAGGATCCGGGAAACTGGGGCTTTGCAACCACTCACTTAGAACCATTTTCTCAAAAAAAACAAACATATTATTATAAAAACATGGAAATCTTGATTTTACAGGGTAGAAACATTTGAAATGGAAACATTAAAACCAATTTTCTAATAATCAATTAGAATGAGGGGACCAGAAGATTGAATATACAGCATAGTCAATGCAAGTCAATATAGCTAATAAGGCTGAATCCAGTTTTCTTATTTTCTTCCACTTTTTGTCCCTCTCTCAAGGATATTACATGTTGTATTCACATAATCCACAGACATACATGAACATACATGAACACGCGCGCGCGCACACACACACACACACACACACACACACACATCTCTGTGGTCTTAACCATACATATTCTATGAAATTATAGATCATTCTGCAATTCGAATGTTGTTGTAGGACTTAAGTATCTTTCCCAAATGAATAATTGAACATTATTTGAGATTACAGTGAAAGTGTCTTTCATGTTATTGCGCATAAATATTTTTTTTTTAGAAGTGTTTTTTAATTGCTTATTTTGTATCTCAATTATACATTGCTTATTTTGTATCCCAATCAGTATGCTGTGCCGCTAGCCCAAACACAAAGGGAACTATGGGTAAAACTATGAGGACATAATTCTGTCCCACTTAGCAGCTCCTGGAGAGTTTTAAACACAGGTATGCATTGATGTCTATTAAAATTCCATCTCTGACTGAAACTGGAGGTGTTATACATAATGGCAAATCAAAAAATTGTCATTATGGATGTGTGATATTAAATAGACCCTTGAGTATTTGCACATTTCCGATTTTCCCTGCAGGATTATCGTGGCCAAACGAATTCACGATAACCAGAGGCGTTGCTAGGATCACAAAACAATCGGGGTTCTGATAGGGTAAATGGATTAATTCAAATGCCAGTGTGTAAGTCCAGATTCGTAGTTTAAGCACATGCATCGTATGTCTATTGGTGACATGAAAAAGCTATCAAAAAACAGAGAGGAGTTTTTGGAAAAATAAAACGTCATTTTCGCCAAGTGAATAGGCTACGAAAACGGCGCGTCTGCGGGTCTGTCCTGGGAGTTCTGATAGAGTAAATTTTGCATTATGATATTGTACTGTACTCAGTGGTTAATTTGAGCCGGATCCTGTCGGAACAAGATCCAGCACTTTTCATATTTTCCTCAGTTTGTTCCGGGCACCTAATTTTCACAGATCCAGTCTGCTGCGCATGACTTGCATTTTTTCATCAGTGTTCGCTTTGCACTGTAAACATTCTACTAAAAGTATTTCAGAGTTAATAAAGTTGACTATTCCGGCAGCTTCTTGTATCACAGTTAATAAAGTTGACTATTCCTGCAGCTTCTTGTAGCCTCAGTACTACTTGACAAGATTATGAAAGTTTTAGCTTTTTGTTTTCCGCTATTTGTGCTACCGATGTGCTGTAGCCTATTCGCGTCGATTTGCCAACCAGATCAATGTGTTTCCGGGACCTCCCGATTTACCAAGTAAGCACTGACTGTACAAAACCTGGAGCTGTTCAGCATTACTCAACACAACACATGATAAATGTACTTTATGAAAGATTTACTATTGCCTGTTGTCTTGTTACCCTTGTTAATTTCCCCACAAAACATTTTCTCTTTCCATTTAAAAAAAATGCTGAGTATCTACAATTAGGGAGGGGTCACTCTGCCTCCCCCTTACATTTCAAAAGTGGATTCATCCATCCAAGACTGACTGTTATTTGTGCATGTGTGTGTTTGTGTGTGATTGAGACAGAGAAAAGTGAAAACAATTCCAGTTGAAGAGCTCATCCCACGCATTTCTGATTACACTAGATTATTGGGAAGAGTCCAGCACAACGGCCAGGATGCCCCTGAATTAGATCCTGTATTGAACAGGTAACCAAGGGAGACTGAATAAAACAGGGGTGATGTGTTTTTGCGAGGTTGCGAGATTATACTTGCAGATGAATGTTGGATCATCTAGTTGAAAAAGGAGGCTTACTGGGATTCCTTTTAGCAGTGCATTGCAGTAGTCATGTCAAGATGTTACTCAGGCATGGTTACGTTTTTTAGTATCGACAGTAGAAAAGATTGACCTGGCCTTTATTATACATAGATGGAAGAAATACATATTCTTGATATTGCAGGTGTGAGTTTCAACTGACTAGTTTGAGACCAGTATCACACCATCTGCAATAGTGTCAGTATTCAGAGAAAGGGACAATGTTTATCATCTTACCAGTTGCTCTTTTAGTTGTTTCAGTGTCAACAGGGAAGCCAGAGAAAATGTAAATTAGTTGTTTCAGTATCAATGTCCCCATTTGTCTATATACATATGCCTACAGCTCTGGAAAAAATTAAGAGACCACTCCTAATTTATCTTAAATAAGCATCCCTACATGTATGGCAGCCATTCCATTCCAGTGTCTGTTAAATTCCAACACAGGCACACATCATTTTACTTAATGAGTTACTGATTAGGTGATTACCTGAACCAAATCTAATGTGGTCATCACTATCCTCTTGCAATAGGACCAGCTGGATGGCAAAAACAGTGCAAGTAGTACCTCAAAGGTAATTTGAATAAAAAAAAATAACTATTCAGCATGACAAAAGAGTTGAAAAGAAAAGCTTTGAGTGAGGAAAAGAAGGGTTCAATTCTGGCTTTACTGGCAGAGGGATACAGTGAGCATCAGTTGGCTTCCATCCTGAAAATTTCAAAGACAGCGGTTCATAAGAACAAGGTCAAGCAACAGACATTGGGGACAACAAAGCTACAGACTGGCAGAGGGCGAAAACGACTGTCCACTGACTGAGATGTCCGTCAACTCATTCAAATGTCACTCAACAAGGGATGACATCAAGTGACCTACAAAAAGAATGGCAAACAGCAGCTGGGGTGAAGTGCACGGTGAGGAAACAGGTTCGAAACAGGCTTCTAGGGGCAGGGCTGAAGTCGTGCAAAGCTAGAAAAAAGCCGTTCATCAGTGAGAAGCAAAGAAGAGCCAGGCTGAAGTTTGCAAAAGACCATAAGGATTGGACCGTAGAGATTATTTACTTTGGGACTTTACTTACTGTTGTCTATGTCACTTATGTGACAGGTATGTGTGTAACTTGTCCATAGGACATCCCCATGTCTTGTCTCGAGAAAACACCCCACATTTAATGTATGCGTTTTACAGGTGAGCAGATTTTCCTCTTTCAGACAATGTTGTGGTATTTTCTGGTGGGTCGAGCATAACATGCCAACGCTGTTAACCACAGGTAGACAGGTTAGACATATTGTTTTTAAAGCATTAAATTACCATTCCCCGTTTCCCACAAACTTCAACTCTGTCTGTCAAGAGGGACTGATTTCTGGTTAAACCATCAACAAAAAATAAAAATTATTGACCTCAACAGTTGATGGTTTAACCACAAATCAGTCCCTCTTTTTTTCCAGAGCTGTATATATATATATATATATATATATATATATCCTAATTTTTCTTAAATCAGCAACTCTACATGTATGGCAGCCATTCCATTCCAGTGTCTGTTAAATTCCAACACAGGCATACCTCATTTTAATTAATGAGGTACTGATTAGGTGATTACCTGAACCAAATCTAATTTAACAAGGAAAAGTATAAAAACCACTGCTGTGGTCATCACTATCCTCTTGCAATAGGACCAGCTGGATGGAAAAAACAGTGCAAGTAGTACCTTAAAGGTAATTTGAATAAAAAAATAACTATTAAGCATGATAAAAGAGTTTGTCATGTCATTCAGCATGACAAAGAAAAGAAAAGCTTTGAGTGAGGGAAAGAAGGGTTCAATTCTGGATTTATTGGCAGAGGGATACAGTGAGCATCAGGTTGCTTCCATCCTGAAAATTTCAAAGACGGCGGTTCATAAGAACAAGGTCAAGCAACAGACATTGGGGACAACAAAGCTACAGACTGGCAAAGGGTGAAAACAACTGTCTACTGACCGAGATGACCGTCAACTCATTTGAATGTCACTCAACAACCGTAGGATGACATCAAGTGACCTACAAAAAGAATGGCAAAGAGCAGCTGGGGTGAAGTGCACGACGAGGACAGATTCGAAACAGGCTCCTAGGGGTCAACTCATTGAAATGTCGTAGGACGGTCGTCAACCGTAGGATGACATCAAGTGACCTACAAAAAGAATGGCAAACAGCAGCTGGGGAGAAACAGGTTACTAGGGGCAGGGCTGAAGTTGTGCAAAGCTAGAAAAAAGCCCTTCATCAATGAGAAGCAAAGAAGAGCCAGGCTGAAGTCTGCAAAAGACCATAAGGATTGGACCGTAGAGGAATGGAGTAAGGTCATCTTCTCTGACAAGTCAAATTTTCAGCTTTGCCCAACACCTGGTCATCTAATGGTTAGACGGAGATCTGGAGAGGCCTACAAGCCACAGTGTCTCGCACACATTGTGAAATTTGGTGGAGGATCGGTGATGTTCTGGGGATGCTTCAGCAAGGCTGGAATCTGGCAGATTTGTCTTTGTAAAGGACGCATGAATCAAGACAAGCATGGTTATCCTGGAAAAACACCTGCTTCCTTCTGCTCTGACAATATTCCCCAACTCTGAGAATTGATAATTCCAGCAGGACAATGCTCCATGCCACACAGCCAGGTCAATCAAGGTGTGGATGGAGGAACACCAGATCAAGACCCTGTCATGGCCAGCCCAATCTCCAGACCTGAACCCCATTGAAAACCTCTGGAGTTTGATCAAGAGGAAGATGGATGGTCACAAGCCATCAAACAAAGCCGAGCTACTTGAATTTTTGTGCCAGGAGTGGCATAAAGTCACCCAACAGCAATGTGACAGACTGGTGGAGAGCATCCCAAGACGCATGAAAGATTGAAAGCTGTGATTCAAAATCAGGGTTATTCCGGCAAATATTGATTGCTGAACTCTTCCTAAGTTAAAACATTAGTATTTTGTTGTTGAAAAAGGAATATGAATTTGTTTTCTTTGCATTTTCTTTGTTATTTTCTTTTTTTATTTTTCTTTGCATTTTCTTTGTTATTTTGACCAGTTGTTATTTTCTACAAATAAATACTCTGACAATAAGTTTATTTGGAATTTGGGGATTATTTGGAATAATGTTATCAGTAGTAAATAGAATAAAACAAAACTGTTCATTTTACTCAAACACATACCTATGAATAGTAAAAACAGAGAAACTGATTATTTTGCAGTGGTCTCTTAATTTTTTTCTAAGCTGTATATACTGCATATATAAGTGTATATATATTTTATGTGTAAGATGTTCAAAATGTTGGGAACTAAATTACTGTCTGTATTGCTAGTGGCTGTCACACCAGTTCTATTAGAAAAATATTAATGCTTTTGAATGTCGAACTGACAAGATCATCCCTGGTTGCTACTATGAATAAGCTTTTTATTTGACAAATAAACACTTACTACCCAAATAAATGGCTTTGTTTTGAATTTCAGGTGCCTAACACATTTGTGCAGTCCGGTACCTCTGAACTGCAGTAGCTAGTGTTTCTACATGCAATTTGAGAAAAGTGCAAATATTTTAAAACTTTGCTGTCAACCATTTTCCCTTTTTTATCACTCGAAACCAGATGTCTGGTGACTTGCAGTCTTGGTAGATTCCCCTCCATCTGTAGAGCAGAACACAAACCCAAGGTAACGTGTTACGAAAAGACCAAATCCCATGTACACTAAGCTGGGTCAGGAAATGGAGGGGCCATGGAAAGTATACAGGTTAGGGGTATAAGACTTCATGGACCTTAACTCAAAGCCCCTGGCCTAGTGGAGTAGATAATTGGGGGAATTATTGGGCTTTTGGCTACCAACAGGCCAAGGAAGTAATAGTGGGGTCAAGGGCCTAGATCAGACCGAAAGCGCCACATATTAGTCAAACCATTTATTGGAGAACTATGCACAGAAATGTGCGTACAATGTGTTGGCATTAGGTTCTGCTCCTCTGGGATAACTCACTGCCGTCACATGGTCATATATAAGATACAACCAACAATAACATTACCATAATACTGATCACAATTCCCTTAGGCAATGAGCAACGTACAGAGTACCAATCCACATGCAAAAGGAAACAAAGAACCAAACAGGTGGAGGCAGGCATGGTGGGTGGATTTTCACCAGCATGCTAATACGACCATCAGCATATCAGACAGTGTTAGTAACCTGACAATTAAATAGACAGGTATGAAATCTGATATTATGATAGGAGCTGATGCATCACTGGCCAATTACCACTTGGGTTTCCTGGCTGAACTGGCTACGCTAATTTAACCCATGCTGAGGCAAGGACAAGAAATTACTTTTCCCTGTGAAACCCTACATGAAACCTGTTCTCCATTATTAGTTTAGCAACAGCTAGTTTGAATATGAATGTCGATTGTGAGATTTCAATTTCAAAGAAAAGGAAAACAGTCCTTATATTGTACAGTGTTTACTCAAATATTTGTACATTGCTCATTATTCATAGCAATATGTATTAGACTCATGAAGCCATCTGTTCATAGTAACATTTGCAATGCATTTTCTGTGATTATACAGACTTTGAGATAAAGTTAGCACTTTTTAATAAGGTAACATTTGTTAAGTGTTTATAAAGGGGTGTGTAACTACTCTGAAGTTGTCTGGCTAAAATATGACATTTGATCTGGTGACTAACTAGCATAACAGCAGTCTTGTCAAATTAATTATTTGCTTGTCAGCTGGAAATTTAATTCAATCCAGTGGTAGGGTAACATGGGGTAATTTGCCCCTCCCTAATTCATACAAAAAACACACTATTCTCTTATACATTTTCTCAGGCTACCGCCAGATTTGAGAAACTACAAAAAGCTGATGTTTCAACAGAAGTAATTCAATCGAATCAATTAGGAGGTAAGTTGATCTAATTTTTCGTAATTTAGAAAATATAGATATTATCAAATTAAGTCAGATAAAACGTGTATGGAAGACTTAAGATGAAACCTACACTTGTTCAGAGAGATTACTTTTAAGTATTAATATGTATTCGTATGTTCTATGGGGCAAGATACCATTGGGGCATCTCGCCCCTTTATGGTTGATAATTTTTTCCAACAGTAATTTAGACACTGTATAGCCCAGTTAGCCTAACTAGCAATCTCCCTTGCAATGGTGTTAGGTTTAGGGTTAGGTTAGGAATAAGGGCCATGGTTAGGGTCAGAATAGGGGTCTACGTCATTCCTGAAAACTTGTATTCTAAATTGTATTCTATTCAGATGACAGTTAACAGATAAATGATTGATTGTGGAGGCTAAGGCGAAGATGTGCTTTGTGGTGCCCTGAATGCACTTTGAAAATGGGCAAGGATTTAAGGCAGCTGCTCATGCTTTGTGTGCCACCCAAAACCCTGAGATGCCACTGACAGGCAGGTCAAAACCCCAGTTTGTCAGAATTGTATCAAGTTTCTGTGAAATGCGCATATGTCTAAACTCCATATGACTCCATTTTCCCACAACTGTTGGTCACAGTCCTGGTGTGGTACATCACTAACATGTTGGTGTAGATTCAAACGCCATGGAAATGATTATGCAAACCAACTTGAATTCATCTAGCATTTTTATTCTTTCCCTCGTAATGTAAACAAGCCCATAAACTGGTTTTGCGGTTTAATGAAGAGCAGTGTGATCCCACCAAATATCTCAAGTCACCTGTCTAGCTCAAGACAAAACTTGATCATTGTTTTTCTCTGTCTACCAGAAGGTCCTCCAGAAAGGATGTTGTCCCCTTCAGGGTATTAAAAATGAATAAATACTAAGCTTGGCCATCAACCCATACCCAACTTTTTTCAAATGTTGCTATTTTTTTGCCCGCAATAAGACATGGATTTTAGGGGGAGGTTATCGTAATGAGTGCAAGCAATTTGGTTTCATTTGAATGTATACATTTTTACATGCACCCATGCATTTGTTACTGGAGATTTCAAAAATCTATGACAGTGTTTGTTAACACTAAAATTTGTAAATTATTGTTCCAAGTTAGGGTTGCTGCTGTTGTAACAATTGTACTGAGTTTAATTGTGTGGGATTTCAACCATTAACATTTCTGATTTTTGGGGGGCGGGGGGAGGGTGTATTACTGCAGTCTTCTCTTTTTGGTCATACATACACTTTTTCTTTTTTAAAATTATATTGTGCCTTTTCTTTGGTTCAAAATGATTGCATATTTATTACATTTTAAATTACGACAAAACAATTTTGTAGAGTAAGAATGTATTAAAAATAGGATAAAAGTAGTTGTATTTCCATAATATGCAACTAAATCGCAAAATAGAGGTTCAGGTTGATGTACGGTTCAATGCTTTCAGTAAAACAAAGGCAACATACTACTGGTCTCATTTGGATGTGCACAACCTAGGATAAAGTATTTTATTGAGGTACCTGTACCTCTTATTTAAGAAAGGTGTTTTTAAAAAAAAAATGAAACAGGGAAACGCTACAAAATCTGTTGAACTGACATGATGTACCGCATTTTGTTTCAAGAACAGTGCTAATGACGAGTTGCTCCAACGGTCTACATTGCATGTATCCAAGGCCGCGGGAAGGTGTTTTGATCAAAGGGTGCCGATAATGGTTGATTGCATGGTGGAACTGAACAGGTATTGAATGCCCGTAACGACCATCAAACAGCCTACCCGTACATACTGTGTCAGTGGCAAAGAGACACAAGTGAATTTTGGGTTCTTGTCAGGGGGCACTGAAGCTGCATCAGTGGGGGGCTGTAGTGCCCCCAGCACCCCTACTCCCCACGGCTAAGTATCCAAAAATTAGTCCCCAAGCCGACAAGGTCATCTGTTCACATGCCCTTGAGCAAGAAACTTACATCTAATTGCTTCAGGGTCACAGTCAATAATGGCAGATCCCTGGCCGTGACCCAGGGTGTCTCAGGGTGTTGGGATATGCAAAAAGCACATTTACATTTCACACCAACACATTTGTACGACACTTGTTTAGGATGTTTATATGGAATAGGACAAATATAAGCAAAACATATTTGTTTGCTTGTTTTGATATTGTCTCACATTACCTCTTGATGAAATGAAGAATGAAGCCTTGCATACCGTACACTGCAACATCTATCTGAAAGCAGAAAAACCCACTATATGCAAGATGCTTAAACTCTACCCCTTTCCTTTCTCCACCCAAGGGACTGGGGAGAATGGGATAGAGCTTTGTGGCTCTGAGAGCTGGAGATGAGAGAGGGAAAGCAGCCAGATTGCTCTTCAATGCAGTAATGTGATTAAATCATACAGTGACAGGCAGAGCAACAGAGCTCTGCCAGTCTTGGGGTACATTCCAAATGGCATGCTATAAACTTATGGGTCCTGGTCAGAAGTAGTGCTCTAAAATTAATAGGGTGCCATTTGGGAAATAGACATGGTCTGTTTCCTCTATGACGGTCCTGCTTAGACTACTGATGAACTAACTGGAGGAGCAGTCTGAGGTAAAGCCAGACTAGGTGTTTGATATTATCACGTGGAGTAAGAGAGGAGAGGAAGTAAAGACAATTTGACCAGTAAAAGGTTCTGTGATGTTACACCCGTGGAATACTGGCACATATACCACAGCAAATCAGCCAATCAACATTCTGGATTCGAAGCATCCAGTTTATAAGAGACCATATACAACAGGTATGACATCACATCACTTTTTACTGTTGTAATTGTGCTTGTATATCCCCAATATACCCCGGCTGTGAAATGTGTCCAGGCACTCCGCAATGGCCAAACACCACACCCTCTTGAACCTTATTGATTAAATACGCAATATTCTATGTTATTTTATCTTTTCTATTTGAGGAGATGCAGGATGGATATTGGATATTGTTTTGACTAGTATGTGCTCGTTCAACATGAAGATAGACTTTATTTGGTGAAACGAATCATCAACCCGTAACCCAGCAGTTACAGACACTAAAAACACTACCGCATATCTTACTAATAGGTCCATGTTGATATCACTCTACTTACCCTAATTATCTTTTGGCGGATTTGTGTTCAGAGATATTATGGAAGAGGTGGAATCGAAGTCTGACATATTTGCCCAGCCACTAATCTTTCTTCAATGAAGAAACCGTCTGCTTTTCGTGGTGTAGGGGGATGATATCATAAAGCAACCCTACATCAAGCTGTCCCTTTTTTATTACAGTAGCAGGAGCAGGTACACCAGGCTAAGTGTAAATGGCACCCTGTTCACTACATAAAGCAATGCCTTTGGCTAGAACTCTACGGGCTTCAGTGAAAGGAAGTGCACTGTTTATTGAATAGAGTGCCAGTTGAGACACAGTCCCTTTCATCTTGTGAGTGTTAAAGTGTGATACATAAGAACATGTAGCAGCAGCTTTCAAGTGCTTAAACCCATTTGGCGGATTATCATCCCTGTGTCTGCCTGTAATGGCTTGGCTTAACCCCCTCACGCCTCTAAGAGGGTTGTGGTTCTTTTATCCCCCATGTTTATTATCAACCCCTGAAATGTTTTGCCTTTTGTTTTATGACCACAGTCAAACTCCTGATGCTTTTTGTTATTTTTGCCTTGAAATAGGTTGAACTATTAGGAGGAAGCTTCAAGCAAAGAAGATAAGATAGTGAAATATAAATCAGCACTACAACTGTGTACATGCAGGTGTCCACAGCCACTGTAAAAACAGAAGATGGTGGTGTAGTAGGAACATGACCATAGGTGTTTTTGCTTTGCTGTATCTGCTGCTGTACGTTTCTAGGAGTTAGGACTAGAAATAGCTTGCACAGTAGCTGGTTGGATAGCAATTTGGTCCAGTGGGGTTCCCTTATCTCTGATTTGGGAAGAAGATGTGGCAGGTAACAGCAAGGTTGTGTGTGTGATTTCCAAGGAAATCGCAAATGTGAAAAAATAGGAACATCTGTTCTATCACTACGTTGCTCTGGATAGTGTCTGCTAAATAACTTACAGTTCCCTCCTTAATTTGTACACAAGGCATATGAAAATAAGATTAAAAGATACAAAAGTAAGGACTGTCACCTTTTATTTCTGTTCATTGCAAAATTTATGTTTGGCCAACTTAGAACAACAGGACTTTCACAGTTCCATCACCCCATTGTGTGTGAGCAGATGTCTCAAACTAGCAGCACCAATACAGCAAGAAAACGTTTATGCCTCTACACCTTGATTTAGCTGATATTAATACAGATTTTTAGTCACTGTCAAGTTGAGTGTCCTACTGTGTTTTCTGTATTCTCTAAGCCTATACAGCTCACATTTACTTGTTCCGAACTTGAGGGGGACAGGTGCAGCTTCATGACAATTAACCGAGAATCAAGTCATTGATTTGAAAGCTCTGATGCAGTTACCCCTCCGACACAGCGGAATCAATAGATATGCTGGTGTTGCCTATTGCCTGATAATACTTGATTGTATTGAAGCTAGGACTGTGTGCATGTCATGTATTAATAGCAGGCTTGAAGAAAATTCTCCATCATCAAAATCCTGACAAGGTTGCAAAAACAACATTAACATTATGAGTGTAATGCAAATTCTTCTTTATCACTAGTTATAGGACACATCAATTAAAATTTAAATAACCTAGATATTTGTTTTTATGGTTGGAATGGACTGCACAGCTAAAAGTGAGTTCTACTTCATACCTCTGAGATCAGTATGGCTGACTGATGGAATATCCCATCACACTTTGTGCAGTGTGTGTAATAATAAAAACAAAATAACAACAATGGCGTGGCAGCATATAAAGTTCTGCCCCTTGGGTTCAAATTAAAATGGCATGGAATACCACCCATTGTCTTATTTTGTTTTTCTCTCTCATGTTGTTTAACAGTATTGCGCATGTTGACGGCTCCACTTCTCCAGTCTTTTGGATTGCTATCTCCCCAGGTCCCCGTAAGATAAACGAACTATGAGTTGCGAGTGTAGTGTTACATTGTGGCCTGTGACGTATAGGGCAGAGCACAAGATTCTAACCACCTAAACTAGTACATGATCAAAGAAAAGCCTGAAAACAGATCCACAAAATCTTTATTAAAAGAAGAAAAAACCTGTTGGTGTGGTTCTCTTCTGCACTGCTCAACCAATCTAGCAAAAGTGGAGGAGAAATAAAGATGTAGTATTACCTTGATAACTAATTTGTGTTACAAATTCCTTTTCTCATTTCCCCAGAAAACTAGAACATATTTTGTTGTGGAGCCAGTGGAGGCAGGTTTAGGGTATATTGCCCCGATTTGTTATTAATTATTAATTTCTAAATTAATTAGTTTGTTTCCTAACACATTAACCATGAGGCAGTATACTGAGGTTTGGTAAGAGTTCTCTGAGTCATTCAAATTTGCTTGCTGTTTTTCATGGAAAAACATAATTTCTAATCTGTGTCCGCAAAACAATTCCTTTCTACTTCACTCCTACAAATGTTTGTCCAACTTTTAACCTTTGAGCTTGTAGCTATTATTTCCCTTTAAATTAAAGGTATGACTCAACACGTTCAAAAGATAGTAGCAAATTTCTAGGAGTGAAATGGGCAGCACTGTGTATGTGACAATCGCTAAGTAGCATTTGCAGTGATTATGTGGGTAACTCCAGTACTATGAAGGAAGTGTCAATGGAATCAATAGGACTTTTTTTATGAGGGAGATGTCATAGACCGTCAGGCATTCCTCCACGGACCAGGATTTGACACTGGTATAGCCCACTATGAGCACAGTCCCTCTGGCTGGGGTAAAGAAATCAGTAACTGGTATTAGCTCATTTTTACTGAGAACATTGTGTTTATAAAGACTTGGACTAGTCTACCTATACATTTCCAAAAAGTTGTTGTGGCAACCCTGCTTGCTGAGAAGAAAACTGATGTTGAGTATGTGGCCTCGGCATCTGTAATTACATTAAAAGTGTATTGCCTTCGCAACTTCCTATATGTTGTTAAGCTACCTGAACAGTTGTTTCCCAAACTAAAAAAAAGAGTTGTTATGGTAGTTTGCTGTGGTTATTATGTTACATAAACATTATCAGTGATTTCGAGTAGGGACAACAAGTTGTTGCTGTTGGTCAAAAGTCAGTTTTGGAGACAAGCAGGCGGCCTTTTTGATGTGACAAACTGTCTCATCCTAGTTCCATAAATTCATACAGGATTTATTGCATATATTATTAAATTATGTTGTCTCCTACAAATGACATACTTTAGTGTTCAAAATGCTGCCAATGTTGTCTTTTGTCACGTCTTGCCAAGGCAGGCCTACCGTGCCAATGAGCTCCAACACCCTCTCCCTCATTTAGAGCACAGACACCTGTTTCTTGTAATTGCCCTGACCTGTATTCCTGATCACTGTCCCTATTTAAGTTTCTCCTTTCCCAGGGTATTTTGTCAGCTTTTGTGTTTGCATTTTTCCTATGTAACGTTGTTTGCGTTTTGTTGTCTTAGCTTCAGTTTTATTATATTGTAACAAGAAGGTCGAGGGTGCATTCAAGAACTCCAACATCCACTAGTATTCTGAGTTTGTGTTAACTTTAATTTCATTGCTGAGCCTGTGGACTGTCAGCTTTGCGTTCTGTTCTCTACAGATACACTTATTCAATCATTCACTATTTATTTTCTAATTCACACTAGACAGTACAACACCTGTCAGACTTTCAAACACATCCTTTTCACCACCACCACTCGTGCTCGGCACAACCAATCCTTCTTGAAAGATGGCCTATTTCCTCTCCCAGGTTCAGAGGTCAGACACCACAAACAGTGTGTTTTCCCACTGAGCCGGAAAAGGAGCAGCGCCACCTCCAGCAGTGGTCACCCACTATACCTGCAACATAAAACCAACACTAACACATTTCCAAACCACAATTATTTACAAGTTGCAATACTTAGCAGCCCACTTCACCAGTACTGTAACATTGCAACTACTTAATCTGTCACACTATCTTAGTTTATTATTTAAAGTCCTCCGTCACCTGTGTCCTGGCTCATATGTTACATCTTTCAGCTTTATCGTACTGAACTTTATTTAAAAAAGCAAAAAAGCAAACTACACATCCCACAAACTACACATTTGCAACATCCTCATCAGAATCTGTAGTATCTGTTAAAGTATTTAATGCTCATGAAATTATTTAATTAAAAATGTTATTAATTATTCCATTATTGAATTATATATACGTTATATATGTTTTAACATACATCATTATTAATGTATTTATTAAATTATATCTATAACTACGTATTTGCCTATATCTACTTATATACTAAATTCTGTATTTAAATTTTTCATGCTGTATTTATACTTTTATTATATACTGTATGTAATTATGTATTTGAATATTTTATTATTTACGTATTATGTTTTTAATTATATATAGTAAAGAATTTTTTTTTTAGTGAACAAATTATTGCTTATGTTGTGTATAGTACAGATAAAAAAGGGGGGTGGGACTTTCAGTTAGGTTGACCTGTTTTGATTAGACAGCAGTGTTGTACGCTGAGAACACTGATTGGACAGCTGACAGCCAACTACCAATGCATAGGAACGAGAAGCAGTGTTGCTATGTCTGCTAGCATACATTGTTTTCAAAGTAGCCCAAAGTTATAGCAATCTAATAGGAGAAAGTGTATTAGGTTACTTCCAAAATGCATGGCAGCCACCATGCCAATTGCTATTTAATAATTTAATGACATGAATGCCGAATGCGCTGTAGGGAAGAAAGAGGAGGACCAGTGGAGTGTGTCTGTGTTGCACCGTTCTTAAAACTCAATGATCAGCCCGCACGCAAGTCATGACACATGATGACAAAAACCTGGAGATCCTGTATTTGTTACAGCACTTTCCATTTAGTATTAAATAAAATACATAGATGCAAGATTTTAAAAACACCTTGAGGTAAAGTCCTGTGTGAGTAGAGTATTCAGCTACAGCTATGCAAGTTTCAGAGAGTGGCACTTTGAGGCTTCATTAACATGAGTTATTATCTATTGTGATAGATAAGTGGTGGATTTCACCCTGAGCAGGTGAGGGTTAGGCTTTGCAGATTTTATTTTTCACTTTGAAATTATTTTTTTGTGTTGATCATTGGCAAAAAACATCAGATTAAATCCATTTTGTTTCATGTTGTAACACAAAATGTGGGAATGTCCAAGGGGGTTGAATAATTTTGAGAGACAATGTATTTTCTACTTGAAATAAACATTTCCATAAATTAATCTACACTTCAGCTTAAGCTTTAGAAATGTTTTTTTAGTTAGTTCCTGCCTTCTGTGCTGCTTTTGTGGCTTGGGATGCACAGTTTCAAATAATGAATTTGGACAAACCTAATAATGCTAATTCCAGGCTGAAACTGAGGTGAATAATGGCTTGTCATGAAAAATGACTCCATGGGGCTTCAAGAACAACTAAGTGTTATTTCACCCAAATCTGAATCTTGGCTGAATCTAGCACTTTAACATAATTTGACCAAATCAAACTTTGGGATATCTGTTCATGTACTTAAGAAATGCAGATTTAATAAACTATTGCAATAGCTCACAGAAAAGTTCTGCCATAGGTTTAGCTTTGAAACCACAAACAGGGATAATTTTACAAACTTAAAGAGGTCAACTTTTCAGTAAAATGCAATGACCCACTGTATCAAAGACCTTGGAGAGGTCTATAAAAAAGGCAACACAATTCAGTTTTTCATTCAAGGCCTTAGCAATGTTATTTATAACCAGTGACATTTTAGTCATGGTGCTGAAAAGTACCCTGGCCTAAACCATGGATGTACATTTAGCATACAGTTCCCAGAAAGAGGTGTACCTGAACCTTCACCAATGCTTCAAAAATCATAGCTACACAAGACAGTTTAGATTTTGGGTGCTCGATTTCAGGTTTCTAGGAAGCACATAAGCAGTTTTCCAATTCGTAGGCTGTCTGTGGATTCCAAATCACCCCCTTTTATTATAGACAACTTTCACCTGGCATGTAACTTATTATATCTGTAAAGAGCTGTTATAGAGGCCATTATTAAAATGTTTATTTTCAGTTAAAATGGTATAGAAAAAGACAGTAGATCATTTAGATATCCTTTATTATAAAGCCCTTTACAGTGCCTTAAACATAACCAGCAAAAAATGCCAAAGAGCAATTTCAGTTGTGGAAGCAAAGGGGCTAATAAAAACTCCATGAAGGGAGAAACTTACAAAATAATGCAGAAAGGAATGAGGCTCTGAAGGGTGGCCAGTAATTTTCTGTCTGTGCCGGGTGGAGATTTTAATGTATCCATTAAGGCTGGATTTTTATTAAACACTTTAAAATAGTCATTGATGACCAGCAGGGTCAACATATCAACATGAGAACTACAGTGAATGAAACAGTTCAACACCCCTGGAGTTGAGGTGGTGAGATTCACATATCCTCCTTTCTCTAATATCATTTTCACAACCCATAAACCAATGAATCAGTTCCGGGTCAACTTTTTATAATTTTTTCATCCCAATAAAGACTGTAATTATCAGGAAAAGAATGAAGCAAAAAGGGGTGTGCTTCGTTATTCATGTTTTCCAATAGTTATCAATTTAACTACAACAAGGCATCTCTCAAGCTACGGAATAGTTCGTCCTAGATTCATATTTGGGTGAAATAACATTTACCTTGAGTTTTTCTTGAACCCCCTTGGAGTCATTATTCACAACAAGCCATTATTGAACTCTGTCCCAGCCTGGAATTAGCATTATTAGTATTCTCCAAAATCATGAATTAAAAAGTCCTGAGCATGAAAAGTAAATGTCCAACTACTCCCAAAAAACTTCCAACTAAGAAACACTTACCAGTAGTGTTGTTTATCTCAAAGAACCTGCCAATGTTGTATTCCCCTAAATAATGCTTTCAATACCACTATACAAATATCATTTTCAACTGAACTGATACTTCCTATGTTTACTGGTCAGTTTTGTTCACAATTGTATCAATTCGCGTTTCCATGTGACAACCTCTAACAACACGGAACAGCAACTTAGCATCTGCTAGCTACCAATGAAAACATTGCCGAGCTACAGAGGTTGTGTGTGGTGGCTACAGAACATAGTTTGCATAGTGTTGGATTTTAGCAGTTACGAATAGTGGAAAAATAATAGCGTACCCGGTAGACTCAAGGGAAAGATACATTTATTTTTTTATTGGAATTGCTGCATAGTTGTCTTCATGAATGTTTCATACATAATCATTAGATGGTTGCTCTCGCACGTACATGTATATACATGATAGGCATGTCTAACTAGAACAATGCATTCATTCTGTGACCTACAGGTAACTCTGCCCCCAAAGCCAAATTGTCAGTCACACATTCCTGAGGTTGACAAATTGGGACTTCATGAGAGTGAATCTAAACGGATGTTCACTTGTCCTTAACTTATCTAGATGAGCGTAAATGTAACAAAACATACATCCATACAATAATAATACAATCAGAATACTACAACAGTGCCAGTTTGAAGGCATACTCCCCAAAACATCTTTTCATCACTAATTTTTAGAGTAACAACGGGTGTAAAACTATGAAAATAAGATATTTTTGGCCTAAAAGTTGGCTAAAAGTATACCTGTCTCATAGATTTTGTTAGACACTGATCTAATATGACTTAAATTCTATCTAAATAAAGAAATTAAAGTCCATCCAACACCAACAAAAGTCACAAAAACGGCTGTACTATGTAGCCAAAAATACGTTTGTCAACTATCGTTTATAGTAAATGAACATCTACATACAGTATTTTCTGTTTCTATGCAAGATTTCTCTGAATCCTTTCAAAATCAGATTTAGTCATTAGCTCATTCATCTCGGAATAAAGTAATAAAAAAACTGATCCTAATTAAAAAAAGAAACATTTAACAACTGGATCTCCCTTCCTCTGAACAGAATACGTTGCAATGTTAGCTTCAAACCCAAACAAACATGAATCTGTGAAACACATACAGTTTTGCTACTTTGTTCCCGATGATTATTAGTGACATACAAATGTTAGCTAGCATGTCATTAATGGGAGATGAATATTTTTAGTATTTGGATTGTGTTGTCGCTGAAAAATACCAGCCCATATTATCGGCCACCGTCCCCAATACCAGCCCATATTATCGGCCACAGTCCCCAATTATTGGCCACCTTACTATTTCGTTGAATTACATTATAATTTATTTTTATTTGGATTACAAATGACAGATCTTAGTCTTCTCTGAAGTGTCTACTAGAAAGTTGTAGCTAGCTTTTTTGCCTTCCGGTAAAGAAAAAAAAGACTGATCACTTTGATATTACATGACGTCTGGTCTGTCGCGTAAGTCGAATTTCACGAATTGCAACTTGTCTAAACAACTTGCATACATGACATTTTTACGATCTCAAAAACACTTTTAACCTCCATACTTTTGTATAAAAAATGGTGGTGGACTAGCTGAAAGGTTATATTAATTAGCAAAACGTACCGTTGCTTTCCAGTTACATTTTGAACGTTAGCTACGTTAGCTACTGTTTACAGCTTCAGATGAGCGAGTTACGTTCAAAGCATCAAACTCAACCGAACATGCTGTGAAATGAACACGATTCTATACAATTTCTATACAATTTGTAAGAAGTTTAGATGTGATGGAGAGGTTGATGAAAAAAAGTAATCACTGAGAAAATATATTGACTGATGTACTGATTTATTTAGGGGGGGCTAATTAATATTTTAGCGGGGCTGAAGCCCTCTAAAATAAGCCTAGCGACGCCCCTGGCTAGGTGTGTAATATGTTGTTTAATTGTACAAATCTATAAGTGTAAATCTATGTGTAATAACCATAACCTCAGATAGCCATGAAATTTGTAGTTTGAATGTGAGTGGTTTTGATGGCATGGGGCACATATCTCACACATCTCCATATACATTTGTGTAGGCCTGGTGGAAAACAAATGGTGGAATGCATCTTTAATAGACACAAAACTGTCAAGGTGGTGGTGGACTGCAAATTTCCCCACCTCCATCCCTTGAAATGGAGGCCTCAGCTGTTAGTTCAACTGAATCATTTAAATTCCTAGGGCACATCGTCTCCCACAACAAAGGATATCCCATTCAATACTGACACAGCTCTCAGGGGTAAACAGCAAAGCATGGTGCAGTCCACAGAAGGTGTTATTGGCCACCACCTACACTCCATCAAGTTCCTACATGACTCTAGGCTCAGAAAGTTGCTGGCAAGATTATTGCTGAATCCTCCCACCCTGGTCACCCACTGTTCCAAACCCTCCCACCCCAGTAACCCACTGTTCCAAACCCTCCCACCCCGGTCACCCACTGTTCTAAACCCTCCCACCCTGGTCACCCATTGTTCCAAACATTTTACTCCAACAGATAGAGAGCAGGCAAGCAGAACAATTCAATCATGACTGAAAAATCTGAAAAAACACCTGAAAAGTTTCTTTACCTGTGTTGGGGCCCTCAGTAAATAGCAATCTTTCCCACAGCGACTAACACGACTATTTTCACAACAGCAAGCCACCTCCAAACCGTTAACGCTTGTATCCCATAATGTCATATGCTCACCAGCAATTGCATATTAATGTACAACCCAGTTTCCAAAAAAGCTGGGACACTCTGCAAAATGTAAAGAAAAACAGAATGCAATGATGTGCAAATCATTTAAACACTATATTCAATAGAAAATAGTACAGAAACAACATAGCAAATGTTGAAACTGAGAAATGTTTTTGCTTCTTGAAAAATGTTATGCCCACTTAGAACAGGGGCAACAAAAGACTGGAAAAGCTGTGTAATGCTAAAAAAAACTGGTGGAACATCTCACAACCAATTAGGGTAATACGCACCAGGGCAGTAACATGATTGGGTATAAAAAGAGCATCCCAGAGAGGATGAGTCTTTCAGAAGTGAGGATGGGGAGGGGTTCAATACCCTGTGAAAGACAGCGCAGGCAAATAGTGCAACAATTTAAAAATAATGTTTCTCAATTTAAAATTGCAAAGAGTTTGGGGATCTCATCATCTACAGTACAAAATGTCATCCTGAGAAATCTCTGTACGCAAGGGACCAGGCCGAAAACCAATATTGGATGGCAGTGATTTTTGGGCAATCAGACAGCACAGGATTAAACACAGACACAGTTCTGTAGTGGACATCACTACTGTACATGGGCTGAGGAACATTTTCAAAAACCATTGTCTGTGAACGCAGTACATCACTGCATCCAAAAATGCAAGTTAAAACTCTACCATGCAAAGAAGAAACCATATAAACAAGATCCAGAACCTCTGTCGCCTTCTCTGGGCCTGAGCACATTTAAGATAGACTGAGGCAAAATGGAAAACTGTCCTGTGGTCTGACGAATCAATATTTGAAATTATTTCCAAGAATCATGGATGCCGCATCCTCCGGGCTAAAGAAGAGAGATCTGGCTTCTTATCAGTGCACAGTTCAAAAGCCAGCATCCATGATGGTATGAGAGTGCATTAGGGCACATGGCATGGGTGACTTGCACATCTGTGATGGCACCATTAATGCTGAACAATAATACACAGGTTTTGGAGCAACATATGCTGCTATCCAGACAACATCTTTTTCAGGGAAGGCCTTGCTTATTTCAGCAAGACAATGCCAATCCACATTCTGCACTTATTACAACAGCATGGCTCCGTAGTAAAAGAGTCTTCCCTGCTAAACTGGCCTGTCTGCAGTCCAGACCTGTCACCCATTGAAAACATTTGGTGCATTATGAAATGAAAAATCAGACAAAGGAGACCCTGAACTGTTGAGCAGCTGAAATCCAAATCAAGAAAAATGAGAAAACATTTCATTTTCAAAACTACAACAATTAGTCTCCTCAGTTCCCAGACGCTTACAGAGTATTTTTAAAAGAAGAGGTGATGCAACACAGTGGTAAACATGCCCTTGTCCCAACTTTTTTGAAACATGTTGCTGCCACCAAATTCACAATGGGCATGTATTTTTCCAAAAACAATGACATTTTTCAGTTTCAACATTTGATATGTTGTCTTTGTACTATTTTTAATTAAATATAGGGATACATGATTTGCACATCATTGCATTCTGTTTTATATGCATTATACCCAGCGTCCCATCTTTTTTGGAAAACGGATTGTATTTCAACTTCATGTAAATTACATGTATTCTATCCCTATATGTTGTCCACAGCTAGTTAGACAGTAGGGAAAGAATACACATATAAAGACGCTATCTTTTTGAAAAAAACACTTGATCTACAGTACCTCTAATGAGAGGAATAAATGAACTTCCTGTCTCGTTCGGTAAGGGAAGGATCAGACAATTTATCTTATTGTTTAAAACATTAGAGGCAGGACTCTTCACAGCGCATCTTTTTGAGCCAATGGTTTTTGGCTGAACCTGTTAGCAGTTTATATAGGATGGCTTACGTCACTTTTGTGATCTATCGCCCTGGTAGGCGTGCCCATCAAATGATTGGACGTGTGGGCGGGACTTCTGGTGTGCTAGGGTGGAACTTCCTGTGTAACATATGATAGGGCGGATCTTCTGTCCTGTCATGACATATGCATGTCCAGAGAATGAAATATGATGCGGTCCAGTTTGACTACGTAATACAAGCAGCCGTGCATTGGGCATGAAAAAGTATGTTGTTTATTATTGCTCTGTTTTGTTAATAGATGGTTGATGTTTTACAATGTGCATCCAGGTTCTGGCTTGTTAAATTCCCAGCATTTGATGTTATGATGAGTGTCATAACAGCTGTGTGTGTCTAACAGATGGTTTATAACCGGTGTTTCATGTACTGCAGCGTTTCATGTTTTACAATGTGTTTGTGATTCGACAAGACCACGATTGATGTTCGATTGTAAATAACAAACAAATTTTGTGGACTGCTAATCTCTGTCATATTATTTCATTACAAAGCTTTCATGTACAACCCTGTTTCCAAAAAAGTTGGGACACTGAGTAAAAATGAAAATAAAAACAGAATGAAATGATGTGCTATAATCATTTATATATTTAATTGAAAATAGTACAAAACATAAAATTTTGAAAAACTGAGAAATTTTATTGTATATGGAAAAATGCATCCCCATTTTTAATTTGTTACTAGCAACACGTTTCAAAAAAGTTGACAAGGGCATATTTACCACTGTGTTGCATCACCTCTTTTGTTAACAATACTCTGTAAGCATTTGGGAACCGAGTAGATCAATTGCTGTAGGGCCCGAAGATCATGGGCATCCAATATTGGTTTTCAGCCTTGTCCCTTTTGTACATTTCTCCAGATTCTCGGAATCTTATAATGATATTATGTACTGTTGATGATGAGATCCGCAAACTCTTTGCGATTTTCGTTGAGAAACGTTATTCTTAAATTGTTGCACTATTTGCCTGCGACTTTCTCAGAGTGATGAACCCCTCCCCATCCTCACTTGTGACAGACCCATCCTCTTTGGAATGTTTTTTTAATACACAATCATGTTAATGACCTGTTGCGAATTGACATAATTAGTTGTGCGATATTCCACTAGGTTTAGTTTTTTAGTACTACGCAACTATTCCAGTTCTTTGTTGCCTCTGTCCCAAAATTTTTTTAAATTGTTGCTGGCATCAAATTCAAAGTGGGAATATATTTTTCAAGAAACAATAAAATGTCTTAGTTTCAACATGTGACATTTTGTCTTTGAACTATTTTCTATTGAATGTAGGGTTTAAATGATTTGCATTGCATTCTGTTTCATTTACATATTACGCAGCGTCCCAACTTTTTTGGAAACGGTTGTATTTAAACCACGCAGATTGCTGTGTTAGTCTTCAGACTTGCCTGAGTAAACTTCTGTACACATTACAAGTCATGGAGGGTTGTGCAGCAAATTAATTTGGGGATGAAACACCAGCAAAGGCTAGCAGCATAATGGCTGCTCTGCAAGTCGCCAACAGATTACACATATATGGCAAAGACGTGACCACAATGTCAGCCCTGAAGAAACCAATGCAGAATTTAACTCAAATTTATCAACTACACCAAGTTATGTTGGCACAGGAGTGAAACACGGAAGACGGGTGACTTGGTGGATACATCTTTGACCTTTTCAGGTGTAAGTTTCAAATATCACTTCACGGCCCCCTAGCGTGACATTTTTTGCACGTGATTTCAGAACTCATCAACAGTGAAAAGGCGACTCCGGGATGCTGGCCTTCTAGGGTTCTTCAGAGGTCTTCTTCTGTCTAGTGTCTGTGTTCTCTTTTATTAGCCAATCTGAGATATGACTTTTTCATTGCAGCTCTGCCTCAAAGGCCAGCATCCTGGAGTCACCTCTTCACTGTTGACGTTGAGACTGTTGTTTGGTGGGAACTATTTAATGAAGCTGCCAGTTGAGGACATGTGAGGCATCTGTTTCTCAAACTCGACATTCTAATGTATTTGTCCTCTTGCTCAGTTGTGCAGTTGTTCTAATGATACGTTTTAACCGCACCGGTGTGATTGTACGTGTCAAAGAGGTAAAATTGTGTGTTGTCCAAATACAATAGAAATTTCATTTGGATGGTGTGAAGTTGTGCGTCGTCCAAATGCAATAGACATTTCATTTGGATGGTGTGAAGTTGTACATCGTCCAAATGCAATGGGGCGGGACCTAACCCATTTGATAGAGCTGTCCTCATTGGACTGGAGTGGTTTATGCTTGGAACACTGTGATTGGACCCTTGAGTGCAAACTATCCCATGAGCACTGTCAATCAAGTAGCACACAAATGAGTTCCATTGTTTCCTTGTCAGTTATGGATACACAATTGGGTCGCTTTGAGAACTCATTAACCAGAGAATCTATTTCGTTTGCATGTGGTCTGTTTTCAGTTACTTTCATCGCGGCAACCGCATGATCAGGTGGAGGACCGGAGAAGTGTTTGTGTTGGTTGTGCCCTGCTGCGAGCACCGTTCTATAGCTCAATAGTAGGCGTAAGCCTTGACAAGTTAGAGTCGTTTGTAAACGTCCATAAAGATAAAGATGTTTTTTCGTTGCCGATAAAATACAAATTCCTTTCTATTCTCCGTGAGTTGGGCTACGGGATTACTGCGTTTTAGTCACCATTTATGCAGGCAAAACAAGCGCGCAGGGTTGCCAAAACAAGTGCGTTGTGCAACTGAAATATCGTTATCATCTATTGACCGGTTGCTACTGTTGGTCAGTGGTCAATGTTGGAGGACAAGGCAAGATGCCTAACTGAACAGGCATGCTTGAACCTACTTTATTAGGTTCATATGCACCCCTTCTCTAATTGTGTAGCCTCCTAGAAACTACACATTTGAATGGGCTTAATACTGCAAATGTTCTCTTTCAACTCCAAAAACTAGCCCAATATATTAAGCTAATTTGTTTAGAAAGAGAGCATGATATGCTTTGTGATTTTGGAAAAATGCCATGTATGTTTTACGGAGAAAAACTGTCAGTCATATTCTTCGTGGCATAATATCGAGTAAGATTAAATTGACCAGTATTTCATATCTTGTCATCCAAGTTTATTGTCCCTGCAAATGTTGTCTAAAACACCATCAATATCTGTATTTGTTAACCTGGCAATCTCGCGAATACTACTAGTCAGATATTCCTCTGGGTTATTACAAGTTTTTCAACTAGCGTAGTTCAAGTTCAAACATTTACGTAGTAAGAATTAAGAAATATATAAAGTAAAAAATATAGCAAAAATATAGCAATTATATACAATGTAAAAGAGTAGGATGGGGAATATGAAGAATGTGGGTAGAAGTATTGAATATTATAAATTCAATATGAGTTTAGTATGCATATGAATGGTACAGACAGGAATATTCTAATGTACATTGAATGTACATGAAAAGACAACATCTGGAATGTTCATATGTGATCAGTATGATCATAGATCAGTATTGCTGGTTGCAGAGTAGTGTAGAGTGTCAATTGCCTAGTGTTTTCAGTGTGCACGGACATAATGGAATGGGAACACCTCAATCTTACTGAAAGTCCCACCCCTACATTGCATTAGAATTGCGCAGGCAAGTAAACAATAATTATATTATTAAATGGATAATTTCATTATTAAATATATAAATAAATATATACACATTGCATTTGCATTGTGTGCACTTGTGCGTCATCCAAATGCAATAGACTTTTCATATGGATGATGTAAACGTGTGCGTCATCCAAATGCAATAGACTTTTCTTTTGGATGGTGTAAAATGTTGTGTCGTTCAAATGCAATAAACATTTAATTTGGATGGTGTGAACTTGAGCACCGTCCAAATGCAATAGACATTTCATTTGGATGGTATGAACTTGAGCACAGTCCAAATGCAATAGACATTTCATTTGGATGATGTGAAATAGTGCGTCGTCCAAATGCAATAGACATTTCATTTGGATGGTGTGTAGTACATCTCCAAATGCAGTGGGGCGGGACCTAACCCATTTGATAGAGCTGTCCTCATTGGACTGCAGTGTTTTATGCTTGGAACACTGAGATTGGACACTTGAGTGCAAACTATGATGAGCGCTGCATGTCAGTCAAGTCGAGTAGCACATGACCAGAGTTCCATTGTTTCCATGTCTGTTATGGATACATAATCGTGTCCCTTTGAGAACTCTTTAACCCTAGAACCCGCCACATGCCTATGCCAAGTTGGTGAGTATCCTGCATGCCAAATCTCTTTAATCGGCATAGGAAGAAGAGCCGTTTCCTGGCCTCCTTCACCAAGATGTTAGAGTGATGAGACCAGGTCAAGTCATGGCTGAAGTTGACACCAAGGAACCTGATGTTGTGAAGTCTCTCTACTGCAGACCCATTGATGTGTATGGGGGCGTGGTCTCCCCGCCGCTGCTTCCTGTGATCAACAATCATCTCCTTCGTTTTGCTGATATTGAGCTGGAGGTTGTTTTCCTGACACCACGAAGTCAGTGACCTTACTTCGTCTCTATAGTCTGACTCGTAGTTGTCAGAGATCAGGCAAATGTATAAGGCTAAATAATTATTCACAAAATGAAATTCCAAAGATATCGCCTATTTTTCTACTAACTCCTCTCGGTTTTTCGATAACTTATTCATGTCACCTATTGAAAAATATTATATATGCCAATAATCTATGAGGCTAGAGCTATGGATTGGCGTTGAAATCATCTTGATAGCCCCACTAAAACCCGCGGGAGAAACCTGCAAAGACGCGCCGTTTACAGCCTATTAATTTTGGACCTCGTCTTTTTCTAATAACTCCTCTCGGTTTTTAGATAATGTATTGATGTCTCATATAGACAAATATTATATGCCAGTAATCTATGAGACTAGAGCTATGAATTGGCGTTGAAATCAACTCGATAGCCCCACTACATCCCGCGGGAGAAACCTGCAAATAAGCGCCGTTCACAGCCTATTAATTTCGGACCTTGTATTTTTCTAGTAGCTCCTCTCGGTTTTTCGATAACTTATTCTTGTCATCTATTGAAGAATCTTATATGGCAATAATCTATGAGGCTAGAGCTCTACATTGGCGTTGAAATCACCCGATAGCCCCACTATAACCCCCGGGAGAGACTTGAAAAGACGTGCTGTTCACAGCATATTAATTTCGGACCTCGTCTTTTTCTAATAACTCCTCTTGGTTTTTCGATAACGTATTGATGTCACCTATAGACAAATATTATATGCCAGTAATCTATGAGACTAGTGCTATTCATTGGCGTTCAAATCAACTCGATAGCCCCACGACATCCCGCGGGAAAACCTGCAAATAAGCGCCGTTCACAGCCTATTCATTTCGGAACTCGTCTCTTTCTAATAACTCCTCTCGGTTTTTCGATAACGTATTGATGTCACCTGTAGACAAATATTATATGGCAGTAATCTATGAGGCTACTGCTATGCATTGGCGTAGAAATCAGCCCGATAGCCCCACCACAACCTTGGGAGAGACTTGCAAAGACGCGCAGTTCACAGCCTATTGATTTCTGACCTCATCTTTTTCTAATAACTCCTCTCGGTTTTTCGATAACGTATTGATGTCACCTATAGACAAAATATTATATGCCAGTAATCTATGAGACTAGTGCTATTCATTGGCGTTGAAATCAACTCGATAGCCCCACGACATCCCGCGGGAAAAACCTGCAAATAAGCGCCGTTCACAGCCTATTCATTTCGGACCTCATCTCTTTCTAATAAATCCTCTCGGTTTTTCGATAACGTATTGATGTCACCTGTAGACAAATATTATATGGCAGTAATCTATGAGGCTACTGCTATGCATTGGCGTAGAAATCAGCCCGATAGCCCCACCACAACCCCGGGAGAGACTTGCAAAGGCGCGCCGTTGACAGCCTATTGATTTCTGACCTCATCTTTTTCTAATAACTCCTCTCGGTTTTTCGATCATTTATTCTTGTCACATATAGAAGAATCCTATATGCCAATAATCTATGAGGCTAGAGCTATGCATTGGCGTTGAAATCAACCCGATAGCCCCACCACAACCCCGGGAGAGACTTGCAAAGACGCGCCGTTCACAGCCTATTGATTTCTGACCTCATCTTTTTCTAATAACTCCTCTCGGTTTTTCGATAACTTATTGATGT
>JACXGI010004073.1:0-19046 GCA_016801175.1 Esox masquinongy
AACTTTTTGATGATATTCTAATTATATGACCAGCACCTGTATATTCGTTGTTCCATATAGAGACAAGTGACATTAAAATCTATGACAGCACAACTGGTAAGTGTTTCAGTCAGAACAGTGACCATGGTTAAATCTTCATTTAGATCTATGGGACACACATCAGTAAATAGGGTTGGAAACTGTGTTTGAAAACATACATTCGATGACCGTGATGCCCATGCATTACTGGGATATTTAAGGAAAAACAGAAGAGCAACTCATTCCCAGGTGAGTAAGAATGTCTATGAACGTGATCAGACAGTTAATCAAGAAATACACAGAGAGGGAGTTAGTGGGGTTGCCATGAATAAACCCCTCATTACAAAGGTTTCACCTCTAATTTTTCACCCGTCTGTATATCTGAACCACATTTCACTGTGTCTCACAGAAACAACCAGAATGGTTGGGCGTCATCAACGTCTCTGTCTTGGAGGTAGAGGCTAAACGGACATGACTGACCTGCAAATCGACATACAGTTTAAAAAAAAAAACATTTTTAAGTTTTGTTTCAGATTCTGGGTACACATCAGAAGGGTTTGTAACCAAAATCTGACTCATAGTACAGTGTCTCACGTTTATGACATCACTGATGAAAAAACACATTGCTCTGACCACAAAGTTGTCATCATCCTCATCGTAACCATTCTGCACAGCTGTCAAAGCAGATCAGCAGCTGCTGATTTATGAATAACATGTTTTTATAGGTATTTTCCTATCCATAATCTTTTAGTGCAACTCTTTTATCTCTTGCCTCTATCCTTTCTTCTTTAGAGAGGGATTCTAACACCTTTGACGTGTGCCTGAGTATCCATTTGTCCATTGGGTCCTGGAGACCATATATCATACCCAAAGGCCATCCTGGCATTATGAAGCCATGCCAGTAAGAACACAATGAACAGAGCTGACACATGAGGGCATCTGCAAGAGATTTCAGCATTCAGCAGTAAATAGCAGCGTAATGGTGAACTTACCCTGAACCGAAATCTCAATTGTATTTCAGTTATTCCAATCTTGTTCCGACATGGCCTTTGTCTCTTTGGTAGAATTGCCTATGGCGTATCCACGTTCACAGGCAATAAAATGTTGCCATATGCACAGAAGACCAACAATTTCTTGAAGTATTAAATGTGGATATTGAGGTGTGGCAGCAAGCAATAAAAGCAATTGAGAATCCACAGATGTGGAATTACCTGTGAAATCTTTCTTTGCTATTCAATCTCCTCAGATCACAGTGCAGAAGCTGCTCCCAGCTGCCAGACAAGAAAGAATGGAAACCTTTATAGGTGTTTTGTCTCTATCCATACAATTCTGAATCTCTCATTTGAATATTTTTGGAATTAATTCTGAGTATATGTAAATGTATTTAGCCATTCCCTTTGATTCTCATTCTTGTCATTATGATAAACATTTATGAATGAGAGAGGGTGACAATAAGGTGCAGGCAATGTTTGATAATCTGGCTCCCTGAATAAACAATCTTGTCGCAAGTGGGAATCTCAATATTTTCATAGCTAATTTAATGGATATTGTGTCTGCTCTTTCACTCTCTACTTCATTCTCTGTTCCTCTCTTGCTTTCACCACCCTTATCACTCCCTTCTATATCTCTCCATCTCTTTCCCTTTATTCCCATTATTTTGCCTCAAGCTATGTGAGTGGAGCTCATTTCCAGTCAGAAAGCAGGCTAAGAATTATAGTTGGTGGGCATACAGCTGGTCTGCAAATCCTGCCTACTCCACCCATAAACACACACACATCCCCTAAGCAGCCACTCATTGGCACAAATCAAAAGGTTATTGAGGACTGTACGTATTTTGGTCCCAGAATTCAAAGAAGACATTTTCCTATATTTTTTCTCTTTAATAAGTAGCAGTCAGAGGTAATTACAAAATGAATCATTTAGCCCATAAAGCAGGTTCTCCATCCCAGTTCCCTGGGAGCTACCGTCCTGTAGGTATTTGACTGGAGTGAAAACCTACTGGACGATAGCTCTACAGAAAGAGAGTTAGAAACCACTGAGTTAAAGTCATTATAGTAATGAAAATATACCCTTGTTCCAGTTTGGTTGTTATCCTCACTGTGTTTGTTAGGGTTAGGGTCAAAGCAGGAAGTATCGCCCCACCAGAGTTGTAGTGTTTGAGAAAGTGGAAACATTCTGACACCTTGTACATATCGAGACTGCTGATGGGAACATCGCTGAAAGACATCCAGTGGCTCTATCAATCAAGGACAACCTTGCCTATGCACAAATTGACTTGTAAGGCGAGCGGTATGGATTCAGATCTCACTAGTCCTTTTTCACTAGTACATTTTCTGACGTAAGAAAATGTGTAGTTTAGCACACAAATCCTATTCCTGGACTTTTTCAGGCCAATTCTTGTTTGAAACAAATCTAATTGACCAAGAAATCTCTCAAACATGATACAAACCAGCCAGCGCTCCCCCAGCGTGAAATGCCCCTTTAAACCTCCATCTGCGAGGCAGCTGCACACCCCTAGACTGTTGAGGGCAAATGTACTTAATGCAATATTAGATGGCTCCTCAGCCTGAAAGTGGCCTGTTGGCCAAGAGAGACTACAAACTACAATGCAGTTGTCGTTGGTCAGTATTTCACTAGTTAAAAATAAATTGAAGTAATGTGTTACTTGTGAGCATAAAAAAAAGCTGTTACTAAAAATAAAAATCACCTGAAAGGAACTCCATATTTAGCTCGGTGTGAATTAAAGGTGATGGCAATTAGACGCGAGCTCACACTCTCAGATAATTGTTTTGCAGTTGGTGGCTAAATTTAGCTGATGTTTGTAATTCTCCTTTAATGGTCAGAGTACGGCTCGGTCTCTGTCAGACTGTGGCCAATGACTGTTTCAGCTCTTGCAGCTGTGCTCCTCTGACATTCAATGTTTACACACACACACATACATACAAACAGCCTAATTGACCGTAGATGTTACTGATTCTAGAAAGCAAAAGAAAGTGCCAAAACTGCTGACCTACATTGGGGAAAGAGAGGGAGCAAGAGAGAAGTTTTATTGATGTTTCCACAGTGGCTGTTAGCACCTTTCCCCACTGTACAGCTGCTGCTGGCAGTGTGTTGTTCCCTGAGGAAGGAGGTCAGGTCAGGTTAGTGACTAATGAGGAAAACACCAAAGCCTCAGATAGAGAGAAAGAGAAAGAGAGAAAGAGAGAGCTCTTAGCTGTAACAGAAACATGGATTTACTTTTCCACTCACTGAAAGAAAAGACTGTGTCAATGTATGTCTGTGTGTGTGTGTGTTTAAGTTTGAGGGATTTGTCCCCTTCAACTTAATCTCAACAACACCTCAACCCTACACAAAAGCCTTGGCTCTCTAGGGCCTCACCATGTTTACACTGACAGTAGGAGATAGAGAGAAGAAACGTTCAACTAATCATTGACGGCACCCTACAAGGATTTGGCTCAACGGCATAATGAAAATCAACCCTAGAACAGACCAACACATCCTCATGCTGAGAAGCCAACATACAACAGGTTTTTAGAATTTTACTGTGTTATAACTTGATGTTAGATGGTTCCTCATTGTGAAAGAAGTCTATAGAGAAAAAAATCAACCCAAGGCTCAGCTTTCTTAAAACAACCCTTTCAAACATGAGCCACTGCTATCTAAAAATCAAAGTAATGTGTGAGCATGTATATTTCATGGCCAAAGTTTCCTGTTTTAATTGTCACATGCTGCAGTGATCCCCAAGGCGACCAATTCAATTAAATTCTTATCAGCAGAACTCGACAAAGCAACAAAAATAAAAATAGCAGAAACATACTGTAGTCTCAGCAGTAACTGTAGCATGCAGACATCTGATCTGGGTTGATCAACCGGGTCTTCGCTTGGGAGGTTGGGGGTGGTGTTGTACGTTAGTTTGTGTGTGTAGTGAACCAGAGTCAGTGTAGGTGTTCAGGTGTTCACCAGTCTGAACCACATGCTTCGGTATACTCCTTGCCAACAGTTGGCATAGCATGTGTGTGAAGGGTCCTTGATAATGCTACATTGCTTTCGTCCGGCATCCTTTCGCAAAGATGTCCAGGATGGGTGGGAGAACAGCCATAGCAGTGGCCTGAGCCCTGCAATCAAATGTGGAGCAGATCTATTACCAGGCCGTGAATAAGCCAGTCAGGATGCTGTCGATGGTGCAGCGATAGTGTTAGAAGAGGATCCAGTATGTCATACCTCATTTCAGTTGCCGTAATGAGAGGGGTTTATGTTGCTCTGCACACCACTTGTGGTTTTGTTGGACCAAGACAAGTCCTTGGTTCTGCGGACACATAAGAACTTCAGACTGTTGAATGTTTCTACTGCAGCCCCTTTGATATACTCTCTGATACCTGAATACAACAATCATACCTTTGTTTTGCTGACATTCAGGGACAGATTGTTGTCCTGGCACAACTCGGCCAATTTTCTTACCTCTTCCCTTTAGGTTGACTCATCATTGTTAGTTATCAGCCCTAAAACCATGGTGTCATCAGCAAATGTTTAGATGGAGTTGGTGTTGTGCAGAGCCAACGGAGTTAAGCAGATGCCTGAGCACATGTCTCCGGGGGTCCCCAGTGTTAAGAGTTGTGAGGAGGAGGCCAATCCTCACAGCCTGGAGTTTTGGAAATTTAGAGTTTCACCCTCAACATTTAAATAGTTCAGTTCGTAAAAAAAAATAAAAAAAATCTCTGTTGCAGTTTCTATGTGTTTGCAAGGGACAGTGATTTAATGCACATTCAATGGAAACTATCTAGTAGTGTAAGAGGACAGGAAATACACATTTGCATTTACATACTGCAGTATTCTGACTGTATTATTATTGTATGAATTATGTTTCGTAACAATTAAGCTTATCTAGATTAATTAAGGGACAAGAGAACATGTTTAGATTCTCCCTCAGGAAGTCACGCTCTGCCAACTTCAGGAATGTGTGAGTGACCAGTCGGCTTCAAGGGTAGAGTGATCTGTGGGTCACAGAATTGTTCTAGGTAGAAAGGCCCATCATGTATATATTGGTGAGCAAGCATCTAATGATGAGATGATATACGAAACAATCACGAAGACAGCTATGCAGCAAATCCAATAAATAGCTGAATGTATCTCTCCTTTGACTCAACCAGGTACACTATTATTTGTCCATTATACATAACTTCTAAAATCCCACAATCGGAATAAAATATTGACTTGAGCACTCCAAACCCAAAATTATGGACTTAATTGAGATGTGCCGATTATTCTTAATACTTGACTTCAGACCTGAAGGTGAAAACCTGAGTCTTGCTTAGGACTTGCAGAATTGTGTAGTCACATGTCTGGTCTGGGTGGATTTGAGGAACTTTTAAAAAAAGATTTACTTATATATTTTATGTACTTTGTAACACCAGGTTGTTGGGGTGTTTTATGGATAAATTGAAAGCTGCAGTACAGGTGTGTTTTTCCATTCAGGCATTTTTTGGTTGGAATTTATCCAAATAAATGTTGTAGCCATCAACACATTTCCTGATGGGGCCAATAGTGTATATTTCTCAACATTTGTGGTATCCTGGGTGGATGAATCTTACAACATGTTCCAGTCTGTATTCTTGTACCATAGAGCCCAGTACATGTCCCAGTCTGTATTCTCAAAACAGGTTTGTACCATAGAGCCCAGTACATGTTCCAGTTTGTATTCTCAAAACAGGTTTGTACCATAGAGTCCAGTACATGTTCCAGTCTGTATTCTCAAAACAGGCTTGTACCATAGAGTCCAGTACATGTTCCAGTCTGTATTCTCAAAACAGGTTTGTACCATAGAGTCCAGTTCATCTGTTCACCATTTCAGTTCATTGTCTTGAAAGTTGATGGTTCTTGCTTTAATTGATGCTTTTACACTTTGCAGAGGAACAAAGGGAAAAGGAGGAACAGAGATGATCTGATTGGCCCCAATTGGGGTCTGGAGTCTTGGAGAGCCTTTTTGAGTGTTTCTTGTCAACCATGTTACCATAAGAACAAACGCACAGGAGTCATTCAAATCTCCTGTGAAGGAAGCCTTATCTGTAAGTAATATCAAACCAAATGTTAGTTGGTTTCAGATGATTTTGCAATGGTTTTTTTACATGCTGACATGCTCCCATTACTTTCATTAAAGATGTTGCTAGTGATGGTTGCGGTACGCTAAAGTTTGTAATGGTTATTTAAAGAAACTGAAATGTAGACAATTTATCTTGATCGATAGGCTACTTTAAGGTTTAGGAACTAAGTACAAAAACAGTGCATTTTTTAAAATTATCTTAGCCCTATTCAGAATTCAGATGACTTAACAAGGACTTACGTCAATAAAATATGGACTGACAGAGTGTAAAACCATATGGTATACGTAGCATTGACCCAAGAGAGCTGTTCTTCATACATGAAGGAATTAAATATGGATGCAAACATAGAAATGTTCTGTGTCAGTGTAGTACTCACCCCAGAAAGTGCTTACTAAAGAGGAGGCTGGAGGAACAAGTGATTTTCCTGTTCTCCACTAAAAAGACCCGGAACAATCATTTGTCTGGTCTGGTCCAGTGGAAACACTGTGCATCCCAAATGACACTCTATTCCCCATAGTACACTAATTTTTAACTGAGCCCTGGTCAAACACATAGGGCTCTATAGTAAATAGTGAGTCATTTGGGAGGCAGGATTCTTTTGTTACATAACATCCTTCTTGGATGAAAATCTGTTATCTCAAAATCACAAATGTCATTTTATCAACAATTTATAAACTTTAGAGGCTAGTTTATATTAATTATTTTGGTCCTTAAGCATGTTCATAGTACATTAAGGGAAGTTCCTGCTTTTCCGTACATGCAAATAAAGAAAATTACGAATTGCAGAGATTATAAATGGTTTTCATTGACAATAACCACCAGGCAGGTATCTGTTACAATGATTCCAAAATCTGTTCCCCTTACATTACAGATGTTTGAACAGATGTGGCTCCACATATTCGGTCAAAGACAATGTTGAAATAGAGTCTGTTCCAAATGACAATGTGTCCCCTAAATAGTGCAGTATTTTCTGATTAAAAGTAGAGCACTATGTAGAGAAAAGGGTGCCTTTCAGGACACATACTATTTCACAGGAATTGGGGGTTTTCCAAATCAGAGTTTATTTGCCACATGCAGGGAATACATAAGTGAGGTCTTACATCAAGATCTTATCCTAGTCCAAACGACATACACACAGACACACACAGTAGTGTTGTAGAATATTAGGCCGTTGGCTTTCATACTTTTTCCAATACTCAGCAAAGCTCATGCTGTCAAGACATTTAAATGAATAAAGGACCATGATGGTTGGAAAATGTGCGGAGATGCAATCTTGGGTTGTACATCCCCCACAGATGGTGGTCTTAGTAATGATTAGCTCTCTCACAACGGGACACTGGACTGTGAGTCGGTTTTATAGTTTACTTTTTTTTATAATTACTCCTCATGACAAAAAAGCATGTTGGATAACATGTTCACAAACAATAACAGCTGTTATCTCTGCACAGCACCAGTGCAGATTACTTTTATCCAGGAACCAGGACTGCACTTTAGTTCCATCAGCTGCTGCAGGTCCAACTGACCCAGCTAGCTAATAGCCTGGCTCAGTTAACACCAGTAAAACCATGCTGTTTCAGACTGTTCCATTACCTAATTCCACTCATAGACACATTACCACACTCTGACCGAGTCAGACTGGACATTGTTGTCACCACAGATTATTACTGGCATTTAGTCCACAGACTAAGAGGTGAAAGAGAGGCAGACAGATACCAAACACATTCAGTGCAAAGCAAATCACACACACACCCTGCCATACACACACAGTACATTGTACAGCCAATGTACATTTCAAAAAGGACTTGCATGAACACACTTATGGAAATGAAAAATGGGCATAGATCTTTTGGATGCCCACTGAAAGGAAACATGGCATAAGTGAAGAAACTCTGGAGGGAAAAGAAAACATACCTTTGGGGATGGCATAACATTTTCCTGGGTACATAACAATGTCTGTCCCTCTGTGAACAATCTTCACAGTAAATGTTTCCTAAAACCAGAAAGGTCCACAAAGAGGGATATATGGGTCACTTGTAGCTCACTTGTGGCAAAGAGACTTACAGAGCCTGAAATAAGTAGTAGCACCTAGTCAGTTTTTCAGCATTTTTCACATTAAATCAGATCGATCAGAGTATTTGTATGTTCTGTTAATATATAGGTGGACTCTGTGGCGGAGATTAGCTTTCAATCCCATAGGTGTAAGGCATATCTTTGGTCCACCCCAGCTGTGTGAAAAATCTTACTATTGCTAGCTGATTTCCCACATCAAATATATAGGCAAAGAATATTGCTATTTAATGAATTTGTCAATTATTTAAACAAGTTGTATCTATACTGAACAAAAATACACTGCTCAAAAAAATTAAGGGAACACTTAAATCACATATAGGGTCTTGATGAACAAAATTAAAGATCAAAATCTTTACTGTACAGTGTGTAATTCATTGAGAACAAAATGACATAACAACGGTCATTGAAAACCAAAATCACCAACTGATTGAGGGCTGGATTCAAACTCACACCGAAATTCAAAGTAAACAATTCAAATCACAGGCTGTTCTAACTTGAGTGAATTTCATCACGGCAAGTCATAATGTGACTCAGTAGTGTCTAATGCCCCCACATGCCTGTATGCACTCCCAACAACATCTGGGCATACTCCAGACAAGACGGCAGATGGTGTCCTGGGGTATCTCCTCCCCGGCTTTCACACTCTGGCCACATAAGGCCGGGGATTGTCCTGCACCAGGAGGAACCAAGGGCCCACTGCACCAGTGTAAGATCTGATGATGGGTCTGAGGATTTCATCCCGGTACCTAACAAAAGTCAGGGTATTGTTGGCTAGCATGTGGAGGTCTGTGCGACTGTCCAAGGATATGCCTCCCCAGACCACTGAACCACCACCAAACTGGTCATGCTGGATGATGTTGCAGGCAGCATAACATTCACCTTGGCGTCTCCAGATTTTTTCACATCTGTCACATCTGTCAGTGTGAACCTGCTCGCATCTATGAAGAGAACAGGGCGCCAATGGCGGAACTGACAATGCTGGTGTTCTTTGGTGAATGCCAATCGAGCTGCATGGTGCTGGGCTGTGAGCACAGGTCATACTAGTGGATGTCGGGCGCTCATGCCACCCTCATGGAGTCTGTTTCTGACAGCTTGGTCAGAAACATGCACACCAGTAGCCTGCTGGAGGTCATTTTGTAGGGCTCTGGCAGTGCTCCTCCTGTTCCTCCTTGCACAAAGGAGCAGATACCGGTCCTGCTGTTGGGTTGATGCCCTTCTATGGCCCTGTTCATCTCTCTTCCTGTAACAGCCTGTCTCCTGGAATCTCCTCCATGCTCTTGAGACTGTAGGCAGGTATGGAGGCGCCATCCTGGAGGAGCTGGACTACTTGTGCAACCTGAATGGGCTGCAGGTACCGCCTCATGCAACCAGTAGTGACAAGGACACTAGCAAAACGCAAAACTAGAGAAGAATCAGTCAGGAAGGATAAGGAGAGCAATTGTCTGTGGCCACCACCTGCAAAACCATTCCCTTTTTGGGGGTTGTCTTGCTGTTGCCTCTCCAGTGCACCTGTTGTCACTTTCATTTGCACCAAAACAGGTGACGTTGATTCACAGTCATATATGCTTCCTAACTGGACAGATTGATGTCCCTGAAGTTGAACTGACTTGGTGTTATACTGTGATGATTATGTGTTCCCTTAATTTTTTTTGAGCAGCGTATGAACACAACATGTAGTGTTGAACCTATGTTTCATGAGCTGATGATCCCAGACATATTCCACAGAAAGATTATTTCTGTCAACTGTTGCACCCACATTTGTTTTCTTCTCTGTGAACATTTCTCTTTTGCCAATAGCATATATTATAGCCGAAATTGTTGCATATTGCATTCATATATTTTTTCATTTTACCATGATGACCAGAAGCTTGTGTTAGGCTACTGACATTCAGACCTGCACATACAAGACCTTGCTGACCGCTGCTATCATCACTGTTTCCATCCCTTTCAAACTTGACGTTGCCATGCTGCTGTTCTTGTCACTGGCAATGCAAGTAGTTACTATTAGCGTCAGGTCTTTCAATCTTCTCATGCAGCTGCACAACAACTTTACTGAAGACATTTTTAAGGGCGAATATCAGTCTTTATAAACATTTTTCTTTTCACATTTGTGCACTAAACATATATATGCAACGTTATCTAGTTAACTAGTTAAGGTTAACTAGTTATCTTCACAGCTCAGATTTGAGCTAACTGGCCGATAAGATCTGACATTACACCCAGTCACAGATTCATCGATCTTTAAAATACCAAGCACCCATCGCACCCATTGAAGCTCCGTCACTGGTTGGTCTGAGAGAGAAAATTACACTAAAGTTAGGTGCCTATTTCATTTGTTTGGTGTGCTAGGTAATTAATTCATCCCAATGAATGGGATTATTAGGGTCAATACCCAATATAAATCTTGTTAAATTTTGCCCTTGCCCTTAGATTGAAGCTGTCAGCAAACAGATTTCAAAGCCACAACATGAGTTATATTGAAAGGAAATCCAAAAGGCCTCTGGGAAATATATATCAGACTGTAAAGACTTCCAAAGACATTTCTAAGGCTCTAGGACTCCATCGAACCATACTCACAGCCATATTGTCCTAATTGAAAATGTTTGGAACTGTAGGGAATCTTACATTTCTTTAAGAACAAGACATAAAATCATCCAGGAAGTCACAAAAAACCTTAGAACAACATGCAGCGATCTGCATGTAAATGTTCATGACTCCACCATCAGAAAGAAACAGGGCTAAAATGGGATCCATGGCAGAGTAGCAAGACAAACCACTGGTCACCAAAAAGAACATGATTGCTCGTCTTGAGTTTGCCAAAATGCAGATTGATGATCCACAATAGTTGTGGAACAAAATTCTATGTACAGGTGAGTCATGTCTGGCAAAAACAAAACACTGGATTCCGCATTAACCAACTGTCAAGCATGGTAGTGGCAGTGTCATGGTCTGGGGATGCTTTGCTGCATCAGGACCTGGACATTTGCCATTACTAAAGGAAACATAAAATCTATATACAGCATGGAGAAGATGGCTTTATGGTTTGGGCTGCTTTGCTGCCTCAGTGGCAAGAAACCACTACGTTAATTTATTTAACCCAAATGGGACAAAAGGAGCGATTGAAGCTGAGGGGTACTTATTTCATCTGGATGATTAGCAGTCGTTCTGGATGATGTCCCACTATATAGCACAGTTCGCTAATCGGTAAGAAATCTAGAGAGGAACCAAGCCCTGAGGGGTGGCCAGTCCACTTCTGGCTGTGCCGCGTGAACATTTTAAGAGTGCAAATTGGAATAATTAATAAAAGCATGTGGGGTGTGTCCAGAGTCTATAAAACATAATCCAGGTCAGAAGCAAGACCACATGGACAAGGACAGGGACAACTCGGGGTGGGGGGGAATGGTCAGCGGAGTGGCAGCTGGAATCCTCAGGTATCATCTTGATCTGCAACACAACCAGCAGGACTTTGGACAGGGACAGCTATGAGTCTTTTGAGGATTTACAAAGAAGAAGGAGAGCTGAACCTACACCTACACACCTGGCACAATAACATAGCAGCGTAAAACCTTGGGGCTGAGATAGGGGTGTCCAGTGACACTACGGCCCTATCCGGGGGAGACCTCAGATAGACCCCTCCGAATGGCATTGGAGAGAGGATAACTCAGTGGAGACGAGAGCCCGTCTGGCAAGACAGCAAGGGTGGATAGTATAAAAGCCTTTCCGTTCACCTTCACCCCCCTGGGCCAGACTACACTTAATCATAGACCTTGCTGAATAATTTTTAGTTGACATTTAATGGCTTTGTGGAGTCTCAGCATCAACAGTGAAGAGGCGACTCCAGGATGCTGGCCTTCTAGACAGAGTTGCAAAGACAAAGCCATATTGTCTGCAAAAGCTCAGACTGGCCAATAAAAAGGAAATATTAAGATGGCCAAAAGAACACAGACACTGGGCAGAGGAAGGGCTCTAGAAGGCCAGAATCGCCTCTTTACTGTTGTCGTTGAGACTGGTGTTTTGCGTGTACTACTTAATGAAGCTTCCAGCTGAGGACCTGTGAGGTGTCTGTTTCTTAAACTTGAAACTCTAATGTATTTGTCCTCTTGCCCGTTTCTTCACCGACATCTCCCACTCCTCTTTCTATTCTGGTTATAGACAGTTTGCGTCATTTTGTGAAGGGAGTAATACACAACATTGTATGAGATCTTCAGTTACTTGGCAATATCTTGCATGGAATAGCCTTAATTTCTCAGAACAAGAATAGACTTGACAAGTTTCAGAAGAAAGTTCTTTGTTTCTGGACATTTTGAACCTGTAATCGAACTCACAATTGCTGATGCTTCAGATACTCAACTAGTCTAAAGAAGGCCAGTTTCATTCCTTCTTTAATCAGCACAACAGTTTTCAGTTGTGCTAACATAATTACAAAAGGGTTTTCTAAAGATCACATAGACTTGTAAAATGATAAACTTGGATTAGCACACATAACATGCCATTGGAACACAAGAGTGATGGTTACTGATAATGGGCCTCTGTATGCCTATGTAGATATTCCATTAAAAATCAACTGTTTCCAGCTACAATAGTCATTTTCCAGCTACAATAGTCATTTACAACATGTCTATACTGTATTTCTGATCAATTTTATGTAATTTTAATGGACAATAAATGTGCTTTACTTTTGAAAACAAGGACATTTCTAAGTGACCCCAAACTTATTAACGGTAGTGTATATTAGCATCTAATGTAATAGGCCTATCAATTGGCACTGATACTACATGAATTGCTCAATACTTTTGCACGGTAAACAAAAAAATATTTAAAAATTTTCATCAAAAGTTATTTCATATTGTAATACATTTTATGTAAAAACAATTTCCAGGATGAAATGACTAAGGGGGAATGTTTATCAATGGGGAGCATATCTAATTCATATATTATTTGCAATGTTTATAAGGAAATAAAAATCGAGGGCACATAGAATATCTTGGGGGGCAATGCCCAGCTTTGTGGAATGTGCAATATCACAGGTAAAACTGGTTTTGTTAACTCACTTAAATATTGCTATCAACACGGAATTTCTTTCAATGGCATAGACTACATTTATAGAATGATTTTGACCCCAAATTATGGAATTAATCTTAAGAGTAAAATAACCCCCGGGGGGTCATTTACCCCATAGGGAGGGGCTTGTTGCACACATAGTGGGGTAAAACGCTCCCTTTACACAGTTTAGCATTCAATCAAGTTGCAATAAAATAGAATAATTCTGCCCAATCATTTATTTTTAAATGTATTTGTTTGGCTATAGTCAATGTACAAATCTAAATCTGACTAAATGTTTTTGAGTCAGAAAATACAGATTTCCCTTAAGTGGGGCGTTATTCCCCAAGTTACCCTATTCTGTCAGTTTCTGTCCAAAATATGAAGTAATTCTTATTTCTTAGTAATTCTTTTGGGGCTTAGAGGGTATATAAGCAGGTGTCATTTAGTTAGCCAGCTAGCAAGACATGTGAATCCCTTTCCCAGCTTGTTATACTGAACTTGTTTTACAAATATGTCCCTAGCTATAAGCCTGCATAAAAACATGCTAAAAGGCGTGGCGGTTAATTTATTTAAGTGAGGGGGAGGGTGATTAAGTAGTAGCCTACAATGTTCTTGAATTCTAATGTACTTAGCCAACGTTGGAAAGCGTTGTTTGGGTACATAGCAATTTCTACCTGAAAATTTATGAAAACGAAGGCTGAACTCAGCTCAGATTCTTTCAATATTGTTCCAATTTATAGAAAAAAAATAATGCAGGGGAAATATGGAATGAATTAAGAAAAAATGCATATCTGCTGTACCCCCCCTTCCAAAAATGACACAGCCAAAGTAAAAGTCCCAACACTCTCCGCCATTTTTGACAAAGTAAATGTATTTCAGTGGATTGTCTCCAGCACCCTTCCTATGCCCTATTTTATAAGCAAATGCATTAAGAGCTACGTTTGTGAAATGTCCATCAGACCACAGCGGAAGAGAGATCATGAGAATGAATGTTGTTCTGTGAGCCATACAGGCGCGCGCTGGTATTACAGCAACAGCAGCACTTGGGCCTCAACTCTACAAAAGTTGCGCATACCATAAAAGCCCTGGCACGCCCAACACGAATAGCCTATCCTGGCAAATAGGGAATGTACGTAGAGTCGGGCACACTAAGATAAAAAGCATTCAATCCTATAACAATGAGAAATATTGCTATTTAATCGGTTAGAAAATACATGACCCTGCACATACTACACTATGAATTACACAATGTAGGCTACAGTAAACGTTCTGATTTTTCACATATTAAATATAATAACATGTGTGATTTAAGTATTCCGTTATTTTTTGAGCAGTGTATATACAAACAGTGAGAAACATTTGCAATATTGCGAATATCACACAGGGGGCCAAACACATTTTCGCTGCACTGTGGTCGCCATTTCACAACTCTTTTCAAATAGTACATTTTTAGTTTCTGATAAAGCTGTAATTATTTTTCAAATAATGTGGATTGCCAACAGTGTTGTTTGTGTATCCAATTAGATTCTACTTTTGAATGTCATATAATTATTGCTGGCCTATTAATGAGCTAAAACGTGCCCTCCCTACTCTACCCCGGTTATGTGGGAGGAGGGTGTACTGTTTTATAATGCATCCTCTGTCAGCCTGCCCTGGATAGCACGATCCGGCGCTTCATCCCTCTCCTCCACATCCTGTTCCGCAAACCAAGCGCGTGTTTCGGACTGGGATTAATGGGATATTAAGCCATGTTACGGACCCGTAACAGGACAATTGTTCAGAGACGGCTCTTCAGTCGCTGTCAGAGTTGGTAGATGAAGTTGAACTTTTAACGATCTAAGTCTTTTGTACATCGACATTGCAGAAGATAGATGATCTCGCTCCGTATTGTGGTTGTATTCCCTTTGGAAACTGATAAGTGAGGATTTAACGAGTTGCGCTCAAGAGGACTGATCTACCCGCTTTATTGACTCGCTTCAGCATCATGAATAGCATTTACCTTCTCGCTCTTCTCTGTAAGTTGCATATTTTTTTTATTTATAATATTTTCATACTACAACTTTTGTGTACAGATGCTAACGTGTACGTGCGCCTATTTCAATTCCTCTCTTAGATCTGCTTCTGTTATTTATTGTTTTTCCCACTGCTGCTTTTTACTGGGCGCAGTAGACTCTAATGCAGGTCCTGCAGCATGATTTGCCATAATTTGAAGTAACTTTTTTGACTGACTGCATGATATAGAACAGACGTATGTTTTAAGGGAAAGTTAAGACATACCGGTAGCCACGTTGTATGGATGTTATTCTTCTTGTCCTCCAGTCCCTGTGTTTGGGGCGCAGTTGCAGCTTTTACCCGGCTCCTGTAACTTTGATAACGGTACCTGCGGTTACACATCTGATCCTGTTTACGCCAAATGGACCAGAAACAAGGAAGGTTGGAGAATTTCCTTACTTTTTTATATTTAAATGACACTGGAGTGGACACTCAATCTCCTCAAATTGCATTTTTTATTGACAGACATTGAGAAATGAAAGAGTGAGAGTATGTGGGTTTCTCATAGTTTCTAGTTTATTATGCATAGGATACACAAGGCAAACCACAAAAGAATTCTGGGTGGAAACAGGCAAGATAGCTCCAACGGACAAACAAGCTTCCAAATAATAGGCTAATGTTTGATTATGTTCTTCAAGGTTTCATAAAATGCTGCAGTTTCATGAAGGATGGCAATGTTTCAAAAAGTGCTGTGAAGTTTCATAAAATACTGCAAAGTTACATAGACTTCTGCAATGTTTCAAAAAGTGCTGTGAAGCTTCATAAAATACTGCAAAGGTACATAGACTTCTGCAATGTTTCAAAAAGTGCTTAGAAGTTTCACAAAATCCTGCAAAGTTTCATAAAATACTGAGAAATATCAAAGACAGCAGTAATGTTTCATAAAGTTCTGTAATGTTTTATAAAGTGCTGCAAAGTTTTATAAAACTCTGCAAAGTTACATAGACTTCTGCAATGTTTCAAAACGTGTTGTGAAGTTTTATAAAATCCTGCAAGTTTAATAAAATACTGAGAAATATCAGACAGCTGGAATGTTTCATAAAGTTCTGTGAAGTTTCACCATGCTGCAAATTTTCAAAGACAGTGGCAAAGTTTCATAAAATTCTGCAAAGTTTCTTAAAATCCGAAAAAGTTTTATCATGTGCTGCTACAAGGTTTGGTAAAAAGCCCATTCAGTGTGGAGTGAGCTACTCTATATATCATAAATATATAAGAATACCTCCACTCAACACCACAGAAGAAGTTATAGAAGTCAAAATACATGTTTTGTGACTAGGGTTTTTATAGATCTGATCTTTTGAATTAGCTCATTCTGAAATTTGATATTAAAAGCAAAATATAGCAAAACACAGTAAACAATTGCATTTTGACATAATGAATGGCCTTGTTCAGGTATTCATGTTTTGTTAAACTAGCAGTAACATAACACTGACCCTATGTGCCTGCAAAGTAAATTATAAAGCCCTAACACTCAACTCTGGACCAGGAAGCCAGATCCACAACTTTCTTCAGTGTTATCCTGTTGTCAGGGACGATGTTAGACCTACACTGTAAAAAAAAGCCTGTAAAAATACGGTAAAAAGTCTGGCAGCACAGTCGCCAGTAAAAATCCGTAAAATTACAGGATATTCTCGTAAGAAAAAACAACAGAGATAAACTGTAAAAACACGGTCATTCATGACTGTGTTTTAACAGACTTTAATTGTTATTCGATCCAAAAATCCAATCTATTTAAGTGGTATTGACCGTAAAAAAAAAGTGAATAGTCCTGTTAAAACACAGATGAAACTCATTAACAGATAACAAATCATCGCTAAAATAAAGACATTTGCCATGAATTTATGTAGGAAAATGTTTAATTAATGTACTTAAACTGTCAAATAACAGAAAAATGTTGTAGGACAACACCAGGAAACTGTATTTTTTTAAATTTAGGACTGTATTGTTACAGACTTTAATTGTTATACTATCAAAAAATCCTATCTATTTAAGTTGTATTTAACGGCAAAAACAGTGAATTGTCCTCTTAAAACATTTCATGAAACACTTTAGTAGATGGCAAATCACCGCTAAAATAAGGATGTTAGCCACTGATTTACAAAGGATAAAGATTAATTCATGTTTATTTACTGTACAATTATGTACTTAAAATCCGGTAAAAATATGGTAAAAAGTCTGGCAGCATAGTCGCCAGTTCAAAGCTGTAAAAGGACAGGAAAATATTGTAAGAACAAACACATTGTCATTCTCCTAAAAATATAATTTCTGGTGATGAATGTCTAGTTGTGAATTGTGCTGCAATTAAAGAAATATTGAGCAAACAGACTTCAAATAGCTTTTACAAGTTTATTTGCCATATTCAAGTCATGGTACAGGACAAACAAATCAAATGTCAACTTCAATAAAGGTTCTCACACCATTAAAACACAAGCAGATTATTATTCACTAATGATCTAAAACATTGTTCTCAACAACAATGCCCAAAATTAGGAGCTGACAGAAAATGTGTCACATGTAAATACTTTGCACCCATGCAAGAATCATTCAGTAGCAAACTTTCCGTCCACTTTAAAGTTTCCAAATTAAAGTGCCTCAGTGTGACCAACTATAGGCCCACATTCCATGCTTCCCTTCAAATTTTTCACAGCCATAACAGCTTCAGAGAAAGTCAGGTTGCAGTCTCATTATTCACAATCATAGCCATTCAGGTTTGAATTTTAAAATAAAAGGCATTCAATTAAATGTTCCCCTACAGTGAAAGTTACAGAACATTCTCCAAATTAATAAACAAGCATGTATTCACACCCCATGTAAATACTTAGTGGAGGCACTTTGGTAAATTCTTAGGGCAACATCAATCGATTGTTTTTATAATAATTGCTTAGTAAATTTGGTCAGGAATCATTGTTGGACAGCAATATTTAATGTCTCAGATTATTTGAGCCTGAGTCATTCTGGTGAATCTTTTAATGTGTGTAATTGTCCAATGGAAATAAAAAAAGCTATGCAGGGCTGGACTTTTAAATGGGCTTTGCTCACTGCATATTTCTTCTGATCCTAAGATACTCCCCATCCCCTGCCAATGAAGTGTAACAGAATAAGAATAAATATCCTATATTTTGCTATATTTTAATATTTCCTATATTTTAATATAATCATATCCAAAGTTTGTATGAACTGCTACCACATAATGAAAACTTAGCTTACTGACATGTTAAAGCTACACTACAGTGGATATAAAAAGTCTACACACCCCTGTTAAAATGCCAGGTTTTTGTGACGTAAAAGAATGAGACAAAGATAAATTATGTCGGAACTTTTTCCACTTTTAATGTGACCTATAATGTGAACAATTCAATTGAAAAACAAACTGAAATCTTCGAGGGGGAAAAATGAAAAATAAAAACCTTACAATAACCTGGTTAATCACAAATAAAGTTCAGCTGTTCTAGTAGGATTTTCCTGACATTTTCTTAGTTGCATCTCAGAGCAAAAGCCATGGTCCGCAGAGAGCTTCCAAAGCATCAGAGGGATCTCATTGTTGAAAGATATCAGTCAGGAGAAGGGTTCAAAATAATTTCCAAAGCATTAGATATACCATGGAACACAGTGAAGACAGTCATCATCAAGTGGAGAAAATATGGCACAACAGAGACATTACCAAGAACTGAACGTCCCTCCAAACTTGATGAAAAGACGAGAAGAAAACTGGTCAGGGAGGCCTCCAAGAGGCCTACAGAAACATTAAAGGAACTGCAGGAATTG
>JACXGI010004073.1:19146-33622 GCA_016801175.1 Esox masquinongy
CATGGTGGTGGCAGCATCATGCTTTGGGGCTGTTTTTCTTCAGCTGGAACCGGGGCCTTAGTCAGGGTGGAGGGAATTATGAACAGTTCCAAATACCAGGCAATTTTGGCACAAAACCTTCAGGCGTCCGTTAGAAAGCTGAAGATGAAGAGGAAGTTCACCTTTCAGCACGACAACGACCCAAAGCACACATCCAAATACACAAAAGCATGGCTTCACCAGAAGAAGATTAACGTTTTGGAATGGCCTAGCCAGAGCCCAGACCTGAATCCAATTGAACATCTGTGGGGTGATCTGAAAAGAGCTGTGCACAGGAGATGTCCTTGCAATCTGACAGATTTGGAGCGCTTTTGCAAAGAAGAGTGGGCAAATATTGCCACGTCAAGATGTGCCATGCTAATAGACTCCTACCCAAAAAGACTGAGTGCTGTAATAAAATCAAAAGGTGCTTCAACAAAGTATTAGTTTAAGGGTGTGCACACTTTTGCAACCAGGTTATTGTGAGTTTTTTTATTTTTCCCCCTCAAAGTTTTCAGTTTGTTTTTCAATTGAATTGTTCACGTTATAGGTCACATTAAAGGTGGAAAAAGTTCTGACATGATTTATCTTTGTCTCATTCTTTTACATCAGAAGAACCTGGCATTTTAACAGGGGTGTGTAGACTTTTTATATCCACTGTATGTAGCTAGTTGGCAATCTATTCCCTTGTTGAAAGCAGAGTAATTTTGCAGAGCTACACTGGTCTCAAAAGATTTGGTTTTTGACCATTGCTCCTGCTTTCTGGAACAAATTACATATGTAAAAAAAGAATACATTTGCTTTTTTTTTGAATGGTTAGATGACAAAGCAGAAGAGATGTGCATTATGGTTCTGATGCAGACGAGGTACAGCTTTTTATTTAATCCAAACTGCTTCAATCAACCACTTCCTTCACCTAGGTTCTCCTCTAATTTATTTTCGTCAGTACACTGATGAGCCAAAACATTGACCACTCAGAGGTGAAGTAAATAATGAATAAGGGCACATGTCAAGGTCTGAGAAATGGTAAGCAAACAGTCAGTTCTCTTAGTCAACATGTTGGATGCAGAGAAATGGGCAGGAGTAAAGACCTGAGTGAATTGTTATGGCTAGACGACCGGGTCAGAGAATCTCTGAAACGACAAGGCTCATGGGGTGCTTCCAGTCAGTAGTGGTGAGTTCCGACAGTTGTCCAAGGAGGGACAAACCACAAACCAGCGAAAGGGGGTTGGCCACGAGGGCAATGAAGGCTATCCCATCTGATCCAAATCAACAGAAGGTCTTCTGTGGCAAAAAACACAGAAAATTGCAATGATTGATAATGGAGGAACGTGTCAACACAATGTGCATCGCACCCTGCTGCGTAGACGGAGTTCCCATGCTGACCCATGTCCACCGTTGAAAGCACCTACAATGGGCATGCAAGCGTCAGAGCTGGACCTTGAAGCAGTGGAAGGTCGTCTGGTCCGATGAGTCCCGTTTTCTTTTACGTCACCTGGACGGTCATGTATGTGTGCGCCGTTTACCCGGGGAAGTGATGGCACCAGGATGTACTGTGGGAAGAAGACAAGCTGGTAGAGGGGGTGCGATGCTCAGGGCAACGTTCTGTTGGGAAACCCTGGGCACGGCCATTCATGTCAACTTTAATTTGACACATGCCATTTACCTAAACATCATTCTATACCAGGTACACCGCTTCATGGCAATCATGGATAATGCGCCAATACTACACTGCACACATTATTTGTGAATGGATTGAGGAACATGATTCAATGTTCAAGCTGTTGCCCTGGCCTCCAAATTCCCCAGATCTCAATCCGATAGAGCATCTGTGGGATGTGTTGGACCAACAAGTCCAATCCACAGTGGCGCCACCTGGCAACTTACAGGACTAGAAGGATTTGCTTCTAATTATATTGGTGCCAGATACCACAGGACACCTTCAGGGGTCATGTATAGTCCATGCCTTGGTGGGTCAGAACTACCAACAGCATATTAGGCAGGTGGTCATGTTTTGGCTCAGCACTGTATACTATAATTGAAATTTTAGCTGCAAATGTGTACCCATTCAAATAAACCTTAGTATACTACTAAAAAAGGGATTGTTTTTCAGTGGGATAATTACACAATTTGTTTTTATGGCAAAGGCACCAGGAGTGGCTATGGCTGACAAGTGCTTTGAACAAGTATTAGTTCAGTGGTGTGACATCCCATCACTACATCTTTATCACAAGGTTGCTCACCTAGAATACAATTTCTCAATTCTCAGTCCAACAACTCACATATTCAAATTCTAAATTCAGTCAACAAGTTTAAACAAAGTACAAACAAGTCTTCATTTACACCTGGATGTCCGATATAAACCACATTGTTTATGATAGGTCAAGGGTCCCCAACTCTGATCTTGGTAGAGCAACTGACTGTGCAAGTTCATTCCTGCTAGCAGTTACTCATTCAGCTAATAATTTTCCTGAATTCTGATTTGTTGATTGTGTGTTATTGATGGACAGAAGCAAAATCCTCCAGAGTTACTCTTTAGGACTAGAGTTTGAGAACACTGGCGTATGCAATAACTTACAAAATTGTACTTCAGTGTACAAGTGATATGGAAAATCAATAGATAGACCTTAAACCTTTATATGAGCATGATGTGAAGAGTAAAAACTCACTAAACTCATGCATGCATCTTTGCTCCACAAGCAAAATGTGATCCCATCAAGACAAAAATCTCTGGACAACCTGAGAAAGCACATTTATAACACTGTTAGCAATTTATCTCAATCTGACTAAAAGTACGCATTTCAAGTAAAAATGTAAACATACGTAGGTTTTTGAAGATATAATCAGCAGAAAAGTGGATGACATCCACTCTAATCTACACATTTTTTAAAACTAGTCGTCCTGTGTTCAGTAGCTGAACTAATAGAGCATGACTCTTGCAACACTAGAGTTGTGCCCAGGGTTCCCTTCCCATGGGGCAACAGTACAATTTTTCTTTATATATACTCACTACTGTAAATCAGTCATGATCAGAATATCTGCTCAGAGACTAAACTGTTAAAAATAGGTTATCAGGTTATTTTAAATGTGAAACAAATGTGGAGAAGTATATGATTAAGCTTATTTAATTTGGCCATAACGTCCACTTACCCAAATGTTTAGTAGATCAAACCCTGAGAACGCAGTTATACCAGCATCCTCTAGAAAGCCTCCAAAGCAGCAGAGAGCAGCATACACACTGTCAACAATGAAGATTGTTGACAGCGAGGATGCTGGGGCCCATAAGAGCATGTGTTGTAGCCTCTGTAGGTATGTCTATCTGGAAAGCACAGACAAGATGTGAATCCCAATATGCTCATTACATGTCATCTTTAGCAATCAATGAATTCACTTTTAGCCTCTGTGTCATAATTTTCTGTTGCAGATGACATTACAATCTAAACAAGCGATTTTGTTGATCACTTCACCGTAATGTTAGCTAACGTGAAGCAATGTCATAAATCACGTTATGTTTCAATAAATAATTTGTTAATTCAAACATTTGGTCATGTTAAGAGCGTCAATACATACAAAACGATATCTGCATATTTGGAAACCATATTACCAAATTAACTACATTTAGCTAGCTAATAAAGCTAGCGCTACAAGCTTACACTACTAGTTAGTTAGCAAGCTAGTGCAGTTAACGTAATGTTGTTGTACAATTTCAGTTGGAAAAAAAAAGTAAATATGAAATGCTCAGTCATCAGATCTAGAGTAAAGTGTACCCTTACCTTGGTCGGATTTTTAAAAGATTCCATTTTAAAGGGTTTTTAAAAGAGTCCATTAAACAAAGTGTTGCTGTACTGTAACGTTTCAGTGTAGTTTCGAAAATGCCGCGCTTTTCTGTGTACCAGTTAGTGATGGGTCGTTCGCGAACGAATCGGCTCTAAGAACCGGCTCTTGTAGGTGAACGATGGGAGCCGGCTCGCATATCAGAAGAACCGAATCTATTAATAAAAATATTTTAAGATATTAATATAAAAATTAATATAATATAAAAAAATAAAATTAAGATACGAATAATCAAACGATTTAAAAAGAATAGAGTTAACTAATTCAAAGAACGAAAAAATAAAATAATATAGGCCTAAATGCTCATGTAAGGGTCCATGTAAGGCTTATCAATTTATCAATCTCATTAATACCTGTAAAAACAAAATTTTAATAATGGGTTGAAAATTCAAATCTTGAAATATTTTTCTGTCAAAATACTTCCATTTGGTTTACAGAATCATACTTTTTATTTACGAATATTAGTTAGATTAATAAACTGATAAGCATTACATGGACTGTTTGGTAACAATGTTGACATGAGTAACTTAGCTGATGGTACGGATATTAATAAGATTAATAAACTGATAAGCGTTACACAGACCCATATGTTTGCATTACATCAGTTGATCATTTACTTTTTTCCAGTTTTTGTTGAACTTCATACAGTTTAATGTCCTAATGTACAGCTGCAGCTCAAAAAATGTGAATATCGTGTAAAAGTTATTTTCCGTAATTCAAATCAAAAAGTGACACCTTCATATATTCTAGATTCATTACACATAAAGTGAAACAAAAATATTTTTTTGTTTCAATCTTGGTGATTACGGCTTACACCTCATGGAAATCAAAAATCCAGAATCTCATAATATTAGAATAGAAAATGTATAATACAGAAAGTTGACAACAGCTCCCTGTGTTCACACATATTAAAACTGAAAAACATATAATCATGAGAATATCCTGATACACATTTAAAATGACTATTTCATTCAAACCTCTCACTCATGTTAGTTCTACTCAGTCCTGTTACCCTTAATTTGAGTAACAGGACTGGAACTAATTGGACTGACTTTTTAGCATAGCATTAGAAAATACATGAAACATAGCCACATGACATAAATGCTAATAGCATGAGAACACCAAAAAGTAAAAAAAAAAAATAGAATAAAGATAACAGGACTGTATATTGAGATTTAAATTCTGTTTTTGAACTTTATTTTAGCTATAATGATCTGTATTTAGAAAGTAATTCGTATATACAAGTAATGCAAATATCCAGAAAATAATGGTAAATGTAATTGTTTTTTAGAATGTAAAATACTGTATCTCTACTGCTTATTGTTGATGCATGTCTGTAAAAAAAAACAGAAATATTAATGTTTTTGAATTTACTGACATTTCCTGTTATTCTACAAGACAAATGTTAAAAATGAGTTTATCCCTGTAATTTCATAGTATTCTACCATTATTCATAAATACAGAAAAAAACATGTAAAATTTACCCATTAAGTACCGTAAAAAAACATATATATTTTACAGCATAGGTGTAATTCATTATCAGGCAGAACATAAAATCAGCAGGACCTGGAACTCAAAATGAACATACCATAACCTAAATGAAGGCATGTGATATTAGTTCTATAAAGAGTGTTGTTGTCTATTCTGTTTTTAATAACAGTGACTAAACTTGTAATAACAGTGACTCTAAACAGTGACTGAAACTTCACAGCAGTCTACTAAAAGACTGCTAGCATTATATGATACTTTGCAGCACTATGAAATGCCCCAGGAGTTGAAAAACATTGCAGCTTTTTTTAACATTTTGCATTATTTTTACGAAAATATGCAACACTTTTTGAAAGTTTGCTCTCTTTAAGAAACTTCGTAGCACGTTACGAAATGTCACATTTAAAGATGTATAAGAGGACAGTGGAAGTAAAATCGCAAGGCTACATTGGAGTTAAATCTGTCTGACCAGGTTGGTGTTTATCCTGACCCTGTCTCCACGCATCACTGTCTGAGTTAGGGGGAAAGAAAGGGGGAAACTCAGAGAAAGAGAGAGACAAATTGGGACAGAGCGATGAATGTGTAAAGTGTGTAGGGGAGAGTGAAAAGTGAATGTGTGTGGGGGGGGATAGATATTCATGTGTGTCGAGGGTAAGAAAGACCCAGTATTACAATGATGTCTATTCATTATTATGGTAATGGTTCTATACACACAGAGAATTCAGAAGAGTAAAAATAAGATAATTGTTATAGTTTTAAGAACAATAATTGGACTGAGGCCTCTGTCCAAAAGATGACACACCTGGCACTACTGCTTATGAAAGTTGTTCATATTTCAAACCCGAGGAAGTAATGACTAGCCATAAATTGGAAAGTTTGCTAATGGTCTCTATGCAAATTAGTTCACCCAAATAGGAAAATCACTCTGGTGAAAGAAAAAGGGGACAAGGGAGAGAATGAGATAGGATGGCAGAATGTGAGACAGAACAAGTGAGATGGAGACAGACAGAGAGAGAGAGAGAGCAAGAGAGAGTTAGAATTTAGATTAAACTTAATTTAGTACATTTCATTGTAGCAGGAACTTTTGACCTGGTGAACTTGTTCTTATACAGTGTAATTTCTCCCAGTTTCAGTTTGAAAAAGACAAACTTGTTTACATTACATTTTTCTGAGTTTAAAATATGAATCTGCTGGTGCGTATAAAAAAACAGTTGGGCTGAGAGGTCTGTCACCACCCAGAGGTGTGGACGCCAAGCCACACACTGTCTGCAAAACCCCTCCCCCAACTGGCTTTCTGTTTTTCTTCCTCTTCTATCTCTAAATTAGTATATGGGCTGTCTGCAGCTCTGAAGGACAACAGCAGTCAACAGCAGGCCTAGTTTGTAATAATATGTCCCTGGAGTTTACGTTATCCCCTCTGAAAATAAGTGTTGGTCTTGTAGCCTACTTTCTCTGTGCCATGACTGCCAAAACAGAGGGCCTGTATGACTCGTTGACACTATCTTGCCAACTAAATAGCACCCTCTATATTGTGCACTACTTTTGAGCACTGTATAAGGGATTAGGGTTTGATTTTCTTTGCAAATATAGTGGAGTTTCTGCAGCCAGCTGTAGACTACTCTTAAGGAGTGCTAGGATGGTAAGTGCAGTCCTATCCCTGCCAAGAGACCTCCTGTGTTTGGGCTTACAAGTGGTTGATGAATGAAACAGTTCACTTTACATTGAAAGACTCAAGTATTTATATTCAAGAGCCCTGGCAGACAGAGAACAAAGCAAGCAGGCAGGATAATGGATTAACTGCCAAACATGGACTACAATCCTCTTGACAATGGCCTGACACAATCTTGGTGATGTCAGTGGAATGTGGTGGCTTGTGGTTTTTCTACTCCCACTGAGTCAGAAAATGCATCCATAAAAACCTAAAGACTGGCCCACAACGCTTGTGTTTTGTTTGGTTTCCACAGCAACCCTGGATCTAACGCCAGATGCACCAAAAAAAGAAAAGTATTCTAGTGGAATCGAAGATTATAAAAACAAAACAGCTTTACAAATTGAGATGGTATCAAGCTTTAGCTGGTCACCCTAGAGCCTTCTCATGCTGGTTTTGCGGTTGACCAGTATCAGTATTGTTATTAACCTTCATCAAACCAGCACTGCCCAGCTTGGACCAGCACTTGACCAGCATTGACCATATAAAACCTGCTTAGACCATATTGTAATGTAATTTGGTCATGCTATTTTATTTCATCACAGAGGACTGCAGTAAGAAGGAAAAAAATAGAAAAGAAGGAAGATTTTCGATCATCATTTCACAGTGTTGGACACAAATCCCACACGCCTCGGCTGTTGTAGCAAGATTACGATGCACAACGATGTGCAGAAATTCTTTTTTTTGCTTTCTTTCTCTTTGGGGTTTCGGGCTGGGTATCTGTAAAAACATTTTGTGACAACCGCTGGTGTAAAAAGGGCTTTATAAAATAAATTTGATTGATATAACATAAGCGTTTTGTCTCCTTCTGGAAGCACGGACACGGTCAGTAGGTGGGTTGGTGTTCATTGAACCATCGGTGTACCGATTTAGGTTTTGGGAATGAGCAGATGACACGAGAGACAGAAATAACCTGTTGGAGTGTGGTGGGATTCATAGTCATGTTAACATGTGCGGGAACACATTGATAGACCAGCCACAGGCAGTTGGTTTAGAAGTCTGCAAGGCTTTAAGCCACAGACATTTGCTCTCAGGGATGTCTCCCTGTCAGATAAGAGATTTAAAGGGGATTTCCCCCAGCCTTTTTCTGTGTCCCAAATGGCTCCCTAAGTAGTGCAGGACAGATATGCTCTTGCCATTGACCATGGATGACTGTCTCCTGATTTTGGAACACACCCTGGATCCAGAGCAGACGTCTCTGGTATATTTGTTCCCTGTCTAGTCAAAGGCATTATCTAAATCTGTGAGTCATTATGTTTTGTGCTGATGTATGTATATTCTTTTCATAACTAAGGCATATTTGCAAAACAGACTTGATCTCTCTATGGTTAAAATAAAGGTTGATGAATAAATAAATAACTGAAAGCCCATATATCAAACTAATAAAACTCACCAGAACTCAGCATGCTGCATGTCAGGAGACATACACAGGGGTCAGGATGAGGTAAAGCAGACATCTAACGCTCCTGTTTTGTCCGGTCATGGTAAAGGTTTGCTACATGTGAGTCAAACCCACAAAGTCACGCAGGCCCATTACACACCAGAGCTATTGAAAGAAGTAGTAACTGCCGCCAATGTTATCTGAAGACTTCATAACTCTGGTAGCGATAGATTTTTCAATTATTTTTTTTCAGTCACTAGAGAAATGTTCATATATTGTAATCTACAAAATGGTGTTGTTATCCTGCTGCAGGATTTTTTTCCTGCTGTCATTAGTGGGCTCAAATTTAGATACTACATGTGTACATTAGTTCAAGCTTGCTGCTATTTACTCAATTATATTACATACCTACATAAGCATCAAGCCCTCTAATATACACAGTTGGTGATATACAAGGCATGTACACGTGTGTACTATATTATAGACCAGGGAACCCCCAGACAAAACTTTAAGGGGAGGAAAAGTGTGTCATTTTATCCCTAAGCAAGACAGTAACCCTAACTGCCCACATGTTGAGCTTTACATGTGGGCATTTATCACATTAACGTGGTGGGCCTCTCATACCCCTCCTATTGGATGGGCTGGATTGAAAGCAGAACTCATATTTCAATTGGACCTTCTTTTCTAGGTGAATTCAGTCTTTGAACATGTTTGTGTATCACTCGTAGAACATTAAAAATGACTCTTCTCTCCCTTTATTTATTTATTTCAGTAGCCAGCTGCAGTTCATCAGCAGGAAATGAGTGTTAAGTATCCCTGGATAACCAGGCTTAGTGGATTATACGGATCATGTTCATCGTAGGTTAGCTGTAGTAAAACAGGGTTATAGTGGACATGTGCAGCATTTATAACTTCCAACAATCCAGTGTGTGAAGCAGTGATTATTTCCATAAATGTTTTTATTAGATGTGAGAACATGGCATACAATGGTAAAAGTTCAATTACAAATTCAAGTGCTTAAACCAAAGATGTTTGTTATTCCAAGAGAGTCCATATCCTTATGTCCAGCTTGGAAAGTCCAGTAGTATGCAATATCTGCATACCAGAGGCGTCGCTAGGATCACAAAGCATTCGGGGCTTAGCCCACCCCCCGTCCCACCCGGGACAGAAAGTACAGGTTTTTCAATGTACATGCGGAAAATTTCGATGTAGGCTACATGCTAGCGGCCTACACGTCTACATTGTCATAATGCGCGATCGGAATTATAGATGAATAGATCAGGGGCTATTTATTTTTTTTTTGGTCAATTTGAGATCCGGGGCTATTCATAAAAGAGCCGGGGCTATAGCCCCGGACGCCCAGGCCTAACGACGCCACTGCTGCATACACTGTATGCTAAAAAAAATCATCAGTGTAAGGAGCTGTTTACAGTTCAGAGATTGTGAAGCTGTTTGCTGGAGAACAGAATTTGTCTCAGTCAAGTGTGTATTTGTTCAGAGACTGTCTGTTGTATAGCCGAAGATCCTGAAGGCGACCTTTTCCCTAATCTTTAGTCAAGATTGTAGCGCATACAATTAAGGGAATAAGACCGCATTTTGGACACAGCCCCAGTCAACAGTGCTGTAGTTAGCAGACTGTTTTAGTGCCGGAGAATAGTGTAATTCAGCAACGAATGTAGTTGACCTACTCTGAGATAGCAGGGCAGGGGAAAGCATTATTTAAGTTAAGACCGGTGGGGGGGTGAAAGCATTAGATTGGGAAGGGACGTTGGGAAGTAAGGGAGAAACAGACAGTTTAAAAGAGAGATGGCCCACATGCCATCTGGAAGGAATCAGATTCACTCACTGTCAGAACATCTGGATGGTTATGGACAAAGTCATGAAAGTGGATGGAGTGAAAAACGCTTTTAAACTTATTATACTAAACACCACAGCAGGGGTGAACAGATCTGGACCATGGGGGGAATCTGACCCATAATAGGGTCCAGTTTGGCCTGTGAGTGGTTTATGGATTAATCACCAAATTTGAAAACTGGACAGCCAAGGAGTGTTGGAAATTCAAAAAACAATGAATATTGAGGTCAACATATCTAGCAAAATAGGTATATATTTTAACTTCCCCCCCGATTCCTGTTTATCTCCACCCACTGAACATGTGTGTTGTCTGATCTGTGTCCTCCCAAAATGAAAAAAAACCTGTCCATACTGAGTATAGGTGAAAACCCTCACAAACGGAAATTTGTTTCAAAAAGGATCTGACTTTCCAGCCAGGTTGGTCTATCCATCTATTACCAGCCTATTTAAGATTAAAGAGATTATTTAGACGGTAGGATTTTAATCCATCTCCCCCCTTTACTTTTCGTTCTCTCTTTCCATTCTGAACCCACCACCTACTGTGCAGTGTGGGGGAAAACGGGACCAGGTTCATTAGGCCTTCTTGTTTCCAGATGATAGCTCAGATTTTGTTTAACATTTTTACCGCTTTCGACACAGTTTTCCATAATCTTCCTTGGTTAGCCACCAAAATTTTTATGTTCATGCTGTAAATATACATTTGTTCTGTGGTTATTAGCTCATCTTTGCTCTCATTAGGCTTCTTTCATATTCTGATGTCAGGTTATGCTGTGCTCATATGGTATTTTTTGTGTTTTTTTATATGCTGATGTTAGGTTTTGGTTTTCTTGTATGGAGTTTTGTCTCTTTGTTTTGAATAGTTTATACACTATCGCTAAACAGCATGGCCACACACACACACAACCCACCCACACATTCTCCTCCCCTCACATCCTTAGCTTAGTGATATCGGCCTTTGACATAATAGTTTGACATATTCATTTGCAACTTTAAAACCCCTCCTCTCTCTCATCCACCCCAGGGCGTTTTATCACAGCAGACTCGTCCTTCATGGATGGGATGGAGAAGGCTGTCCTGGTGAGCCCAGTTTTGGAGATTCTGGACTGGAGCTGTCTTAGGCTGGTCTACCAGATCACTGGAGCTGGCTCTCTGCAGGTGCATCAGAGACAAGAGGGAGACAACTTTGACTATACTCTGTGGAGTGTAGACAAGCCCTCAGACAGCTGGCTCATTGCTAGCATTGACCTCAGAAACACTTCCAACACATATCAGGTAATGTGTAGATGCACGCACACCTTAGCAACACCAAATATGCATGCAGACTACACAACGAAAACACATCCCCTTAACCCCAACTCCAGGAGGAAAAAACATTCAGTTGTCTATATTCTTTACCTAGAAGCAGAGTTATTCTACAACAACATACTGCATTATGTAACTGAAGTAAGCAAACTTAAGCAATCAGTGAAACATGTTTACAAAATACTTTGGCTAGCTGATATAACAAGAGCCAAGTAACCCCACTTTAACAACTTGAGAGTGTATTGTTTTGGTTTTGGACCAAAGCCATACATATCATAATGCTACAAGAGCAGCGTTACTGATGATAATGTAAGACTGTTTATTCCAAATTAATAACTTGAATTACTCTTTCACTCTCTACCTTCCAAACAAGCCAATACGTTCACAATCGGAGTCCCAATTGGCAACCTATTCTTATTTTAGCGCACTACTTTTAGAGCTCTAGCCAAAAGTAACACACAAAATAGGGTGCCATTTGAGTGTATGCAGATTAACCGGCCATAATTCCATGCAAAGATCATCAGGAGAGTGACAAATTGGAAAATAGTAGTGGGTTTTCTATTAGATAGCCAATGGATCTAGTTGTGGAAACAGAGTTGGTGTCCAACTAAGTGTGAGTTATGATGGGAAAAAGAGATCCCATCCCACACCTTGTCACCACGATTAACAACATGAAGGAAATGTTTTCAAGGTTTACTAGAAATTGCTGCAATAAGGTCGCCGTCTTGTCTTCAATCATTAGTGTGAAACAGGTCGGACAAATTACTGTGCAGGCCAAGGGACCTATTGGTTCACAGGGAACAGGCACGGCAGCTTTGTCGCTGGGCAGAATTCACTTCTGATTTAGTGATATGGGATGATGGGTTGACAGGAGATTACTGTTTTGGAAGGGGCCCACTGCCTTGCCAAAGATCCTGCAAAATTCCTAGCTACCCGGGAGGGGGGTTGAGTTTGTAATATTTGATGCTCATATGTTGAGCGCATAGCATACAAATGGTTCTCTAATATACAGTACAGTCCTTTAGTATTTAGACAGTGACATTTGTTTTGTTGTTTTGGCTCTGTACTCCAGCACTTTGGATGTTAAATGATACAATGATTACAGGGTTAAGAAAAGACTGTCAACTTTAACGGTGCCATTGGTAACTTAAGCCCTCTGTTGGCTAGAAGTGGAATTGTAGAAACAAATAAAAACTGAAAAATAACTTAGCTATTGAGCATGCATTAGGTACTGAGGTTTGAAAGCATGACACGATCTCTTAAAAAGGCAAATTATTTTAAATCTGTTATAATGTTGATGTCACTAGTTTGATTTTAGATGCATCAACGTTAGCTAAGACTGTGGCTAGTCTACCAAATTTGAGTTAGCTAATGTTACTGCTAGCTATGGTTGTTTAGCATTTATCGTTAGCTATTTATTTTTACTTACTCTGCAAGCTATAATTTTTGGATGAAATGATCGTGGCAATGTTGTGTTCCACTAAATTATTTAAGCAAGTCATTGTACTTTTCAAGGCCCTACAGTGTAGTTTAAAAGACAAAGTAGTTAGCCCCTCTTTAAACTCATTAGCACCTAAGTCCAACTTTTGTTAATTAAAATGGCTACTGATAGCTAGCTGATTATTAATAACTATTAGCTTACCACCAGTGTTTACGCTATACTTTTTTTTCTGACCGCCAATTTGGCCAATATAAAAAAGTCGAAAAGGAAGGTTTTGAGTGAGGAACAAAAGGGTTAAAATTAAGAGACCACTGCAAATTGAACGCTTCTGTTCCTTACTCAAAACCTTCCTTTTCAACTTTTTTGGAAAGGAATGAAAAATGTTCAGAGGTCTCAATTTTTTCCGGTGCTGTATGTTTTAAATAGCCATATAATAGCCTACATTTAAACAGCAATAAAACAAACTGTATGATCCAACACATTTTTTTTATTTAAATTTGTCAGCAGAATGAACTCTTCACAATCCCTGCGAGCTAAGCCTAAATTTAAACAGCTGAGCACACCTCGGGCTGTCGCAATAATTAGGCCTACATAATTGCATGATCTAAATAATGAGCCAGATCGCAATTATTTTTATAGACAATCTTTTGGCACAATATTTTGATTCCAAAATCATGTTTCCAATCTGAATAAGGTATTTTGAGGCCAATGTTAGAAACTTCTCAACAAATGCCATGCGAATTATGTCAGTTTCCTTAGGATGTCTAGCCCACGCTTGCAAAAGAGCGTTTTACAGGTTCTGCAGAAAGTTATAGCCTACAATATGCTCAGGTCATTTACTGAAACGAAATTAATTTTAATTTAGTAAATAGAACTCTTACCTCAGATTCAGCCAAATTCAGCAAAGTTGATTGGACGTCGCTTCACTTTACAGATGGACAATGACCCAAAACATATTGCGAAAGCAACCCAGGAGTTTTTAAGGCAAAGTAGTGGAATATTTTGCAATGGCCAAGTCAATTACCTGATCTCAACCCGATCGAGCATGTATTTCACTTGAAGACAAAACTTAAGGCAGAAAGACCCATGAACAAATAACAACTGAGCACAGCTGTTGTGTTCTGACAGCAGCACTAAAGGCCTGGCAAAGCATCTCAAAGGAGGAAACCCAGTGTTTGGTGATGTCCATGCATTCCAAACTTCAAGCAGTCATTGCCTGCAAAGGATTCTCAACAAAGTATTAAAAATGAACATATTATTTATGATTGTGTTAATTTGTCCAATTACATTTGAGGCCCTGAAATAAGGGGACTGTGTATGAAAATGGTTGCAGTTCCTAAACGTTTCATACAATATTTTTGTTCAACCCCTTGAATTAAAGCTGCATCTGAGTTGTTTCATGTCAAATCCATTGTGGTGGCGTACAGAGCCGAAATTATGAAAATTGTGT